>PVKN010021543.1:0-15492 GCA_004027915.1 Capromys pilorides
CACCCAAACATATAATAATCAAGATCCCAGAAATTCAGCAGAAGAAAAATATACTAAAAGCTGCTAGAGAAAAGAAATAGATCACGTTTAAAGGAAAACCCATAAGAATAATGGTAGATTTCTCTCCACAAACCATGAAGTCAAGGAGAGCATGGAGCAGAAGTGAAATACTTCCATGACAAGGAGCAACTAAAAAATTTCAGATGTCAAAGCTAATATTACATAGACTATTAAAAGATATTTTAGAGAGGGACCAAAATAACATAAACTCCACAAATGAGAACAGAAAGAACCCACCAAATAGGGGAACCAATTAAACACAGGAGAAAATGTTAAAGAGTAGTAAGTAAAAGACATGTCAATCATAAGTCAATACATTTCAATTAAAACCATCAATGTAAATGGACTCAATTCCCCAACTAAAAGAATAAGCTTGCAGAGTGGATAAGGAAAAAAAAAAATCCAACAATACGCTGTATACAAGAAACACACTAAAGTCATAAACTCATAGACTAAAAGTGAAAGGATGGAAAACAATACTACATGCTCCAGCACCACAAAAAAAAAAAAAAGCAGGGGTAGGAATCCTGTTTGTAGACAGTCTAAATGCCAAGCCAAGTTTGATCAAATGAAATAAAGAAGGCCACTACACACTGGTTCGGGGAAAAATTCAAGATGAAGAGGTAACACTCATAAATACATATGCACCCAACATGGGAGCACCAAGTTATAAAAGGCAAATCTTAGTGGACATGAAAAATGTAATATTCAATACCACCATCTTAATAGGAGACCTTAACACCCCTTTATCCCAAAAAGATAGGTCAAGCATACAAAAAATTAGCAAAGAAGTTGCAGAACTGAATCAGAACTTGGAACAACTCGACTTGGTGAATATACACAGAGTGTTCCACCTAACCACTTCAAAATACACATGTTTTTCAGTTGTACAAGGAACATTTCCCAATATAGACCACATATTAGTCCGCAGCTTATGCTTAAGTATATGCAAGAAAACAGAAATTATCCTATGAATATTATTTGACCACAGTGCAATGAAATTGGAAAGAAATGGCCAAAGCAACCATAAGAACTCCAGAAATACATGGAAATTAAGCAACACTGTTCTCAGCAACCAGTAAGTTACAGATGAAATCAAATAAGAAATTAAACAATATCTGCAATTTAATGAAAACTCAAGCACAACATACTGGAATTTATGGGATGCAATGAAAGCAGTTCTAAGAGGGAAATTTACAGTGCTAAACTCACATATTAAGAAAACAGCACAGGGGGTTGGGGAGATAGCTCCGTGGCACAAGTGCCTGCCTGGCAAGTGCAAGGTCCTGAGTTTGAACCCTGGTCCCACCAAGGTTCAAAGAAAAGAAAACAGAACAGGATCAAATAAATACTCTCATGCACCACCTAATCCAACTAGAAATGGAAGAGCAAGCAAAATTCAAAGCCCAAAGACAAGAGGAAATCATAAAGATTAAAGCAGAAATTAATTTAATTGAGACAAAGAAAACAATAGAAAGAATTAATGAATCAAAAAGCTGGTTCTTTGAAAGATTAAACAAAATTGATAAGCCCCTAGCTAACCTCAACAAAAAGAGGAAAGAAAGGACTCAAATTCAAGCAATAAGGAATGAAAAGTGTGAAATTACTACAGACCCAGCAGAGATTCAGAGGATCATAGATATCTACTTTAAGAATCTTTACTCTCACAGAATTGAAGACACAGAGGAAATAGACAGATTTCTAGAAAAGTACAAATTACAAAAACTGAATCAAGAAGATAAAAGAAATCTCAATAATCTAATAACAGCCAATAAAATATGAAATGTAATAAAAAGTCTACCAACAAAGAAAAGTCCGGGAACTGATGGATTCACCACTGAATTCCACAAGAAATTTATAGACGACATAATCTCGACATTCCTCAAACTCTTCAAAGAAATCAAAAAGGGAGCAATCCTTCCAAAATCATTCCTAGAGACAAGTATTACACTGATACCAAAACCAGAAAGAGATGCAACTAAAAAAGAAAACTAAAGGCCAATTTCTCTCATGAACATAGGTACAAAAACCATCAATAAAATACTTGCCAATAGAATACAGCATATCATCAAGACGATTATATACCATTACCAGGTAGGATTCATCCCAGGGACACAAGGATGGTTCAATATACACAAATCTATAAATGTGATACACTATATCAATAGAGCAAAAAAAAAATCACAGGATCAACTCAAATGATGCAGAAAAGGCATTGACAAATTCCAACACTCATTCATGTTCAGAGTCCTAAAGAAAATTGGAATAGAGGGCCTCTACCTCAATCTGATAAAAGTCATCTATGACAATCCAACAGGTAACACACTTCTAAATGGGGAAAAACTGAAGTCCTTTACTCTCAGATCTGGTACAAGACAAGGATGTACCCTATTGTCACTCCTATTCAATATAGTTCTGGAATCATTAGCTACAGCTATTAGACAAGAGAAAGAAATAAGAAGAACAAGAATAGGTAAAGAAGAAGTTAAATTATCACAATTTGCAGAAGACATGATAATCTACTTGGAAGACCCAAAACACTCCACCAAGAAGCTGCAAGAATTAATACACAAATTGAGTAGTGTAGCAGGATGCAAAGTCAACACACAAAAGCCAATAGCATTCCTCTACACAGACAACAAACACACTGAGAGAGAAATTAAAAAAACAATATCTTTTACAGTGGCACCAAAGAAAATGAAATATTTGGGAATTAACCTAACTAAAGCAGTAAAAGATCTTTTCAATGAACACTACAGTACTC
Source organism: Capromys pilorides (assembly GCA_004027915.1). Classification (NCBI taxonomy): domain Eukaryota; kingdom Metazoa; phylum Chordata; class Mammalia; order Rodentia; family Capromyidae; genus Capromys; species Capromys pilorides. The sequence goes on from PVKN010021543.1 coordinate 2,825, forward strand.
TGAAAAAAAGAGATCCTAGAGGATTTCAGAAAATGGAAAGATATTCCCTGCCTCTATATAGGAAGAACTAACATTGTGAAGATGGCCAAACTTCCTAAATTGTTATACAGATTTAATGCAATCCCTATCAAAATGCCACCAATATACCTCACAAATCTGGAGAAATCATCCCTAAAATTTATCTGGAACCAAAAAAGACCTAGCATTGCAAAGACAATCCTGGGCAACCAAGACATGCCAGGAGGCATTTACAATTCCTGGCCTAAAGTTATACTGAAAAACTACAGTAATAAAATCATCATGGTATTGGCAAAAAAGTAGACCCTGAGGATCAATGGAATACACTAGAAGATGCAGAAGCAAATACAAACACACTCAACCACCTTATCTTTGACAAAGAGGCCAAATATGCTTATTGGAAGAAAGATAGCCTCTTTGACAAATGGTGCTGGAAAAACTGGCTCTCTACATGCCAAAAACTAAAACTTGACCCAGATCTATCACCATGCACTAAACTAAAGTCAAAATGGATTAAAGATCTAAATATTAAAAGAGAAGCATTAAATCTCTGGGAAGATAATGTGGGAGAAAATCTTGAAGACATTGGGCTAGGCAAAGAATTCACGGACAAATATCAACATGCATATTTAACAGTTGAAAGAATCAACAACTGGGACCTCCTCCAGTGAAGAAGTTTTTTCACCTCAAAAGAAATTACCAACAGAGTGAAAAGATATCTCACAAATTTCAAAAAGATTTTAACTAATAAGTATTCAGACAAAGGTGTTCTACCTAGAATATATAAAGAACTAAAAACCATTATGGTCCCAAAATTCAAAGACCCAATCCAAAAATCGGCATCTGAGATGAGCCCATACTTCTCAGAGAAAGACATTCAAAAATCCTACAAATATATGAAGAAATGCTCCACTTTACTAGCCATTCATGAAATGCAAATTAAAACAACACTTAGATATCATCTCACCCCAGAAAAAACAGCTATCATAAAGAAATCGACCAACAACAAATGTTGGAAAGGATGTGGGGAAAAAGTAACCTTTCTCCACTGCTGGTGAGAATGCAGACTGGTGCAACCATTATGGAGAGCAGTGTGGAGACTCCTTAAAAAACTCCTTAAAAAACTTAAAAATCCCATTCAATCCATCTGTCCCCCTACTGGGAATTTTCCCAGAAGAACTGAAAACATCATACCATAGTGATATCTGTACACCTATGTTTATTGCAGCACAGTTTGTAATAGCCAAATCTTGGAGACAACCAAAATGCCCATCATCTGAAGAATGATTGAAAAATATTTGGACTTTTATACAATGGAATATTACTCAGCAATAAAGAATGATAAACTAGAAGATTTCATATATAAATGGATGTATCTTGAACATATACTGATGAGTGAAATAAACCAGACCTTCATGTGTAAATATCATATAGTCTCCCTAGTGTAAGATCTCAACAGAAGAAATAAAAATGAAGAGGCATAACACAGCTTAATGGAGATCAAGGACTTAAAGTTTAAATAATGAAGTGACTGCAAGCTAAAAAGATAGGAAGCATGGCAGGGGCAAAGTCATGCACATATATATATACACAGGATGAATTAGATAATGGTCCTAGGAACCTCCAAAATGTTTTTGACACTGAGGATAGCAATGTGTAACAGTAAAAAATATGCTTGGAATGCCTGTCACTCTGGTCTTTTAGATATGTGCTGATTCCAATATAATTTCAGTTACTGCTACACTCTCTCTCAAGTAAATGGTTGGTTTATAAGAAAGGAAGAAAGAGTAATAAATGAGAGTAACAGAGTAGGAATATGCCATAGGATTGACTGGCTACAATTTTGTATATACTTAGATTTCTAAATACGTAAAAATGTGTAACTGCTTTTATCACATTCTATAAAGAGTTGTTAGAATATCAATGATTGATAGATAATACTAACCTCAAATTAAGTCTAAGATGTTTGATACTCAGAAAGAGTATTTGAGCATAATGCTCAAATACCTATTTTATATAGTAATAGTATCACTAAGCTTTTCTTCTGGTGGGTTGAGAATATAAGTTTACAGACCAAAAATTAGAGATATAGAAGGGCCACAAGGATCGCAAATATTTTTAACCTATCCCCTCAGGGTCAGTGAAGACTCAGGACAGAAGAGAACCTGTTCTATAAGATCCTAACTCAGTGTTTCCCAAATTTTCTGTTCAACGAGATTATGGGGCTACAGAAAAATGGAACCGAAGATACATAGTGTGTCAAAGGAGTGTCACTTAGAGAGAAAACATTCTCTCAGGCTTTCACAGAGAGTAAGCTGGTCAAGCAATGGCTGTGACTCATCCATATGGCTGACACTGATAACAGTTCTACAAAGCACTGTGGATGGTTCCAAAGTAAATCGTGAGGGGGTTTGATTGTCCTTGAGAGATACAAAAGTTACATCTTTTGCTATAAAGGTCATGCTTAAACTTGTCCTTAGCCACCCAGCAGAAAAGTTTAACCACAAGGCATAAAATGAAAAGCTATATTAGAATGTTGAGCTTTAAAAGGCTTAAATCAACAGCTTCTAACATTGCCAGTTTTACCAATAACCCAGTGTGATTATCGAACATTGGATTATGTATACAACTAGTTTCTCTTAGTTCAATGAGAAGAAATTTGGTTGTATCAATAATGATTTGAAAAATTATGACACCTACACCCTGGGCTCTGTATAACTACCAGGAGGACAACAATATGCATTGTGTCAAATACTGAAATGTACTACTAATGCATTTTCAAACTGTCACATTGTTATACATTGCTTTTTCTTATCAAAAGTAACAAAAAGTTGTATGCGTTATTCACTGCATTCTATTTCACTAGTGTCCACAAAATTATTTCCATGCACAAATTTCTTTTTGTATAAAGTAATATTGTTTCAGTGTAACCTGTTTACGCTTCACAGTATAATTCAAAGTATATGTTCTAGAAGCTTGTGCTATCTTTCTTCAATATTAACAATGCTGAAAGAAAAGAGCTTGTGACTGTAATAATTCAGAAAGGGATACCATACATTCAGTCCCATAAGACTATTTATCAAAGAGAATAACTAATAACTATACACCTCAGATAGCAACAGTAACACACATATTTATCTCTTGAGACCGAAGAGAAACTACCAATTGCCAAGGACCTGCTATGGCGAGGTACTCTGCTATGTGGCGTACACCCAACTGCATTTGATCTAATGCATCTGTGTGGGTGAGAGGTATCCAGTTTCAATTACAATAAATATCTATCTAATGCAAGCATTTCTCTTGGAACAAGGACATCAAAAAGTAGAAGCAGAGGATTCTGGAGCAAAGGGTAAACAAACTTTTTCAAGACAGTAAACTTCTAGTTATTGAAGTGAATAAATTCATCTGTCACTGAGACCTGTTTCCCAAGGCTGTATGTATGTTTCTATCATTGGGCATTAGAGGTTTTGCATAATTTTTTGCAATTTGATATATTTTCTCTCTTCTCAACAGTGACATTTGATAAACTGTACTTTCAAATTAAAATAAAATAACCTCATAGAAATTTAGAAATCAAACCATATACAACATTGTAGCAGACAAGGTATAAAAAATAATTCCATATTAATATGTTGAGCTGTATGAGGCTGAGCTGTAAAAAACTGAAGTCAACAACTTCAGACATTTGCTGATAACCCACTACTATTATGGACTATTGGACTTTATTGGGCTATTTTGCTGAATTCAAGTACCTACAATATTTGAACTGACATCAAGTATAAAAGATTCTTTAAAGATTTCTCCAAATACAGCTTCTCTAACAACAATGGAACACCCATCTCTGACAAAATGGAAAAAAGGTGATATAAATGAAGGGCCATTTTGTAGTAAAAAAATATATATATACACATATATACAAAATAGCTAGTGTCGATATATAGCTATCTTCTATTAGTTCAATGAGAAGAAAGGTCTGTACTAATATTGATTAGACAAGATATCATGTCTACATCTTGTCCTCTGAATGACTACTATGCAGACAACAGTATGCAATGTATTAATCATTGCAACTGTCCCACTAACCTCTTTTGAAACTGCTTCATTGCTATTTTTTCTCATTAAAATAAATTAAAAAATTAAAAAATAGTCTCATGATTTCTTTCTCTTCACATAATTTAAGAGATATTATTATTTGTTTTCTACTGCCAAAATACAACTAGAGTGACCTTTGAAAAAAATATGCCAACTATATTATCCTCCACTTGAAAGGCTTGTCTGTGGTGTCAGGAAGGAATCTCCCTCTGCAAAGCCATTACCAGGCAAGCCCAGAAGTCTCAGTTGCATTGTAGTGTACTCCAGCCTCAAGAGCATTACAGTCAAAGAGTTTAACTTAAATCTAGGCCCTGTTAATAATTACCTGTGCATCTCTGGGAAAATCAAACTTTCTGAATATGAATGATCTCATTAATAAAGAAGAGGCAAAAACATTCCTCACCAGGGATTGTGAGAATTATATGAAATTGTGGGTGGCAAGTTCTAAGATACTCAGGACATGACAAGGCATTCATTTTTACCTTATTTCCAAGATATCAGTACTTTATAGGCCTATTTGAAATGATTAATCTATGGTCCCAAATGATTAGGAATGTACACTGTGAAGGCAAAGAGGGGCATAATGGTGGGTAGGGGAGAAGGGACGAGCCAGGTACTGTTGTCAAACTTTGTGACAGAAGATATGCAGCTACTGGCAATTTGAAAAGCAGTTCCTCTCTGGCCATACTTCCTGCTAGCCTCGTGTGTATGTGTGAAAGGCAGAGGGTCTTGGAGGTGTCATCCAAACCATGTTTTAATTGCAACTTAAAAGTAAAGAAGTTGAATAGTCATAATGGCTTCCCTCCTTTTCCCTACAGTCTATTTCCATAAAACAATAGACAACAGATAGTCACTGTGAAGCTTTGCTCTGGGAAACAATTATTATGGTGATTATCAGAGGAGGAAAAAGGACAAATGTTCTTGATATTTGTCTCAGCTTTACTGGAAAATCAGGTAAGTGAAACTTACTTAATAAAATATGAGTTAAATAATAAAAAATATGACAAATGTTTTAAAAGGCTAGAAAGTACAGACTGCAATGGCAATTCAATTGTTAACTGTAAAATATACACAAAAAATTAATACAGGAGTAAATTCCTGGTGTCTTTACTGTTTGCATTCATGACTTCAATTCATAATGACTTGTGAAGCTCACTTGAGACAAAGACAAAATAACCTGTCTACATTTCAACCCTTTTAGATCATTAATATTCTCAGAGAAAGAGCAGTATTCTCTGCTTTAACAACTCAGTAATATATTTTAAAACATTACACTCAAGCTCTAGCCACGTAATACCAGGAAAATAAGGTGATGCAGAAAAGAAAGCTAAATGCTGTAGACTCATATAGTTCAGTAATGTTCGAAATTAAGTGAACCGTGCTAGACAAAATCCTGTGCTGAGGATTGAGCCATTCTAAGTTAAAAGAAAAAAAAAATTAACACAGACTTCTGAGTCAGAGCACAACATGAATGATAGTACCAAAGAAAAATGATAGGATATGTTTTAATATATGTTTCCATTTCCATTAAGAGGATATTTCCATTTAAAAATTAGGAGTTCCTGCTCTGGTTAAGGCAGAATAGTCATTAGGTCTCGAGGAGGAGCATTCAAGGAACATGGGTCACCTGTGCATGAAGGTCCTGAAAGACAGGAAGCAGAAAACAATCGTGGAAGCAGAATGAGAGGCCCAGTAAGAGCCTAGCAAGCAAGGTGTCATGAATGGAAGCCCAGAGTGCTACACTGAAATGATTTCAAGTCTCATCCTGGGGCTTCTTCAGGAACAGCAGCATTGCTGGTCTATGGCAGTGTCATGGATTTACAAACAAGGTGCCACTGCATCTAATCCAAATGCAAGAGAAATGGAACTGCTGGAGTAGGTAATTTTTGAATCAACCTTCCTCACATTGGCGGATATGTATAACTCCCTTGGAAAAAATGATTGAAAATGAATATATTAATACTTTCTTTATAACTTAGAATATACATAAATAAAACTATAGATTTTTTCTATTCAAATGTTATAGCCTAGTCCTTTAATTGAATGAAAAAAAATGTGTGCAAAATTATACATTTCAGAGAAATTGAAATCTGATCTATGCTACTAAATCACACAAACACAGACTGTGCTTTCTTTTCACGGGGACCAACTGTTTCATGTGCTACAGATATTTTCCTTTCCTTATCTTATGGGTAACTTCCTTTTACTTTGTAATTGAAGTCTATAGAGTCTTATCTGTTTCAAAGTTTAGTGATACTATCATAGAAAAATGCCTCTGATTGTGCTTCCTGTCTTACACTGTGACTCATGAAGAAGTGGGAGGGTAAGAACTTTCATTATGGAATCATTTTCTCGAAGTTGCTGAGATTCCAGGAACTCTGTCAGGAAGAGAGGAGAGCAATAGAAATGGTGTTGTGAGGTATTGTATTGTAGGTGACCATTCATAAATGTAAGTTGATCTCTGTGTTGCCTCCACACTGGATTTAGAGATCTCTGTGCAGAGTCCTTCTGAGATGAGATCCCTAAGAAATGCTTTGTGAAATCCTATAGCTAGCTGGCACTGGAATGACAGAGTCCTGACTTACATTTGTAATCATGTAGGTGAAGAGGTGACGTATGGTTTTCCATGACACATTGTTTTAAAATAAAACTGTGTTTTGTCAAATATGGTTTAACTGAAGCTTACACATTTATGAACACTGTTAAGAGTTTTCAATTTCAGGTGAAATACTTTGTATGTAAAAGATATTATTTCACATTTGATCTTCCACCCTTTACTTGGAGTGCAGTACATAGTATTTGAAGGACCTTTTATCTATTCTAATTAATATTCAAGTTTCAATTCTCTTTAGAAAAGCAACTGCTGCTTTCTGTGCTGTTTTCAGTTATTTTAGGATGGTTTTATCCTGTACAGGTTCATTCTGCCAAGATATGTAGATTCCCTTGGGTTTCAGTGGAAATTGTTTTCTTCAGCTGGGCTTTCGTGGCTGCAGCAAGAAACTTTACAAATTCTTATTTAGGGCTTTGTATAATGCTGCCACTTCCCGTTGGAGAATGATGACATAACGGGGCAAAAGTAATCTGAAGATAATGCCTGAGACTCAGAGAGTACAAACTAATCATGATATATTATCCCACAAATTCTAAAGGTTTTGAAGTAAAAACAGATTAAAGACAGCTTTGGGAAGCACAGGAATAATTTGAAAAGACCATATCCTTAGCAATACACTGATTATATCACACAGATGTCTATTAGTTACAACCTTTCAGAAATCTGATATCTAGGTAAAGTTGTAAAGGAAAATCTGTCTGTGTTCTTTGCTGAAATGAGAAACAAAAATAGTAGAAAGACACCAAAGGATATGCAGCAAATTATTGCAATAAAGTATTAGTCCAGATGGTTAGCATCTTATATTTATGATCCCCTTCTAATATGAAGAAGAATAAAATGAGGACTGTGAAGATTATTGGATTTTCTGAGCAGGGTGATGAACGTATTCATTGGTGAGAATGCCAAGTTCTGAACTATTGAACTATAGGAATCATGCTGTAGTTTTAATTGTAAGAACAGTACTAAATTTGTGTTAAAAAAAAGTGTAGGTTAAAAAAAATGTGGGTGAATGGTCTTTCTGAAGCAGAGAAATGGATCATGGCAGAGTAGTCAGAGGAAAGGGAGAAAGGCAGAAGACCAGAGGGGGATCCCTCCTCTCCTGGGAGTAGACTCAGGTGGATGCCGAAGGAATTTTATGCTGAGGGAAGAAAATTTTCCTTTAGAGATAATCTGCCAAATCCTCAGTAAAACTTACATTTTTCATCCAGGACACATGAAAATCAAGAGCATGACACATGTAAAGATAGGTACAATCTGTTTTAGATGAACGGGTAGTAAACGAAAATAGCAGATGACCAAGAATTGGACTGCAAAACCTGAGCAGGAGAAGGAATAAGAGCTATCTGTAGAGCATGAACGGGGGAGGAAGATGCCCTGTTCCCACAAAAGAGACTGTGATTTATCCCTCTTACAGAGACTGTGTGGAGGGTGACGGGGAGAGTGTGTGGACAGGAACTATTTTCTCTAAGAAAGAGAAATGGGAGAGAAAGGAGCTCTGTGATTGAGGGTGATAGAAGGCGGAGGATGTTCAAGTGTAAGAAGCGGCAAAATAGCTTCCTCACTTTGACTTCAGGGATGGTCAGCACTGTCAGGCTGAGGTGGGCGGACTTCTGCACAGTCCTTTATCAGCAGTGCTTTCAGATGTTGCCATCCGAACAGAGAATTCCTTCTGGGTGCCAGGAAGCAAGCAGGCCCCATGAGATGATTGGGACCAATCTGATCAATTTCTAAAGATTTTAAATAATCTCTTTGCCAACGACTGAGTTGAATCACTTTCCACCCACTCGACCCCATCTGTACATTAAAATCCTGGCCAGATTGTGACTGTATTTGGAGACAGAGCTTCAAAAGAGGTAAAACTGAAGCTAAAGGGAAGTCATATAGCTGGACTCTAATCCAGTTTCTGGGACTCCTAAGAAGAGATCAAAACGAGCTCGGATACAGAGGAAAGAGCCGGCGAAGACGCAAGAGGTGCAATGCCCAAAGCCGCAGAGGGAGGCTTTAGAACTCAGCCCAGTGACACCTGGATCTTGGGCTCTAGATCTCTGGGAAACTGAATTTCTGTTGCTTAAGGCCTCCAATTGATGATCACAGCCGCTCTAACAAATGAGTATGTTCACTATTACACTTTCCTTGCCAGTTGTCTTGCCTTTTGCTTCAATCCTGCTGGGAGAGGGGCAGGTGTCAGGAAAGATAACTGAGGCTTGCATTGATACTTAGCCTAGGTCCATCAAGGAGAGCCTGGCATAGATTCGACAGCTTGCCAGCTGACCTTGGACACCTTTTACCAGCCTTTTTATCAACTGCTCCAGCTGAGACAGCCTTGCCACATGTTCCTTGTTTCCTAACTGCCACCAAGAGGACACGAAGGCAATCTGTTCTTCCTAGACTTTTTTAGGCTTGGTGGACAGGATTTCTAGGTTTGTACAAAAGATTTACAGCTAGAGTTACAAGCCAAAGATGTGTGGAAATATTTGCTAGGCTATCAAAAAATGGCCTAGAGATTTGCAATACTTAAATCAAACTGTATCTTCTTGGGTACTCTGTTTAGCACATGGTGATAGGACATGGGTCTTATTTTAGCCTTCAGCATATGGAAAGCTAGTTTTTCCACTCCCATGAGTTAAAGAAGCTATCTTTATTCCAGTGAACATGTTTGGGGCCTTTGTCAAAGATAAGCTGCCTGAGTGTGCTTGTAGTTGTGTCTGCATCTTCTAATCGGTTCCATTGATCTTCAGGTCTATACTGTGATTTTATCACAGTAACTTTGCAGTATAATTTCAAGTCAAATAATTTTATTGTAGCAGAAAATGCCCCAATTCTTCCCCATGGCTAATATACTTCAGTTTGTTAGTCACCCAGGTAATAATTGTTCCAGTTCTCCTTGCTTCTGTCTCTTAGAAAACGGCTGCTCATTGTGATGCATAGCTGGTTATTATGATGCATATTGTATAAACCATTCCCCAATTGACAAGCCATTCTACCTCTGTACTTCTGGCTTGTTTATCTCACATAAACCCTAGATTGCCATAGATTAGGACTTGACATTTTGGAAATGATCTTGATCAGTACCTGTCAACATAAAATAAATGTGCCTCTAAATCCTGGGTATTGTTTTGATGTTTCGGTTTGCTGTTACACATGATATGTCATCTAGGAAGACTGATCATGATGACCTCTTTTGTCACTGGTTGTGACCCTTACAAATGGAGCAAGGACCTCTCCAAGTTTCAACAGGAGATTTATTGAGTTCCTTCAGAAGTCTGGAGGAGGATTCCTGGCGCCCTACTAGAATGGCTTTCATTAGACCCCAAAGGGAGGAAGATGCAGTCTGCTTATCTCTCTGCTTGCATGCCTAATTCTGGTAAGACTCCATGAGACACCCCACTTAGTTTGTCAGTGCCGCTCAGCTTGAGCAGAAGGGGAGTCTGATCAATTCTCATTAGTCAGGGCCAACCACTATTGAGGGAAGGGGGTTGGAATATCCTAACCTCTGAGTGCCTGTTGAATGAATGTGTGATTGAGTGGAACAGACAACATAAGAAATAAGCTGCTGCATCTGTGCATCAAGACCAGGAAGTAATGCTCACAGCAGCTGATTGGGTCCTCCCCTGTGGTTTCATGGTGATTGACATATGGCATAACAGAGGCCTGTCACTCTCCATAGCTAAGTTGTACCTAAGTCCCCACCAAGGGTGTGGCCAAGTGGACAGGGCATTTGAATGGTATCTCTTTCTCTCTCTTTGAGGGCATGCACCTGTTACACCATTGTTCAAGGGTATACAGCAAACATGCAAGGAGCCAGACATGGGAATTAATTAAGTAAAAGCTCTGGTCCCAGAAACTCCTTGTATCAAAAAGAAAAGAAATGAAAAAAAGGAAAAAGAAACTTATTTATCTTGAGAATTCTACCTCGGCAAGCGTGTTGGCTGCTGCAGCTGCTATCAGCACCTATACCTTCTCTTCCTGCTCAGGACCCATCTACTTCCAGCCAATTGAGCTGGTTCCAGACAGCCATTGCCTGGATTCATCCACACAGCAGATGGCGTCCACCTGAGATGATTGTCAGCAATTTTCTCTGTGTTCCACATTTTGAATGAGGAATAATAGAACTGTCAGCCCTGACAAATGAAATATTCCCTGTTGGTCCTGAATAGATAGAACAGACTGAGCTCTATCAAATTGGGCCACTGAGAGCCTGTGGTCATTACAAAAGTTAGGGGCAAAACTGACTTTTCTGGTAGACAATGGAACGGAACTCTCTGTCTTCAAGTTTTCTTTGTCAAAAAGTTATCAGCAGGGCAACTGGGACTCTTACCTCTCACCCCTTCTGTAAGTTGCAGACTTGAAGCCTGGAAGGACACCTTCACACCAAGACAATCAGTCTTTGTTTTGTTTAGCTCCACAATTTCAACTTTATCATGGGATGAAAAGGACATACCTTGTTGCTGTAGGGCCATTGTGCATTGTGTCAACTTGAGAAGTTTAAAAGTTCAACTAAGTGATTCAGTAGGGGGATAGGGCCCTTACTATGTAAGTATCCTCAGCTTGTGGAAGAGAGGGGCACAGAGACGATGTGGATGTGGGCAGACAGCCAATTTACAACATAAGGGAAGAAATAAGGCTCGCTTCTCCTCTCGTGCTCTTTCTAGTTTTTGTTGTCTTCTGCCAGCTTGGACTGTTGACCCTCTGCCATGTGCCACTCTGCCATGGAGCCTGCTGAGTGTGGATAGAAACCTCCACAACTGTGAGCTAAACAAACCTTTCCTTTCTTAATTTTGGGCATTGAGTATTTTGTCTCAGCAGTGAGAGGAAAAGTAACTAAGACAGACTGAAGCAACAACCTCTGTCCTCACACCTGTCCCTACTGTACATTCTGCAAGCTCAAATCACTACACTGACAACCATCACGCTGCAGCCAACTCAGGCTTCCAAATGTATGTCCCTAGACCTTACCTCAATATATACAGATACAGAGCCTCACTGTGCAGCTGAGACTCCTAGTGATCCTCCTGTCTCAGCTTGCCCAGTGCTGGCATTACAGGCATTCACCACCACTCCCTGACTTGGGCATGCTGAGCTTTACCTGGATGACTCTTTGAGTCTCTACCTCTGAAGGCACAATACATGCTGGTTTGTCCATGCATGCCTGAAGCCTGGGGCCACCATTCACAGGATTTCCCCATAGCCTATTCCCCTTGATTTTTTATTTTATTTTATTTCATATTTTACGTATTTTAGTACAGGGACTACCAGATCTCACTACACAAATCAGACTCATTGTGATCCTCCTGTTTTCAGCCTTGCAAGCACTGGAATTATAGGCATGCATCACCATGCCCAGTCTCAGTAGCCAACTGAGTGTGCCCTGGGAGTGGGGTCAGCACGGCACTGTGAGGATCAAGCCCCTGTCTCTGTGCCTGTCTAACCAGGCACTTTAGTCCATTGAGCTATTTGGCCAGCCCTTTCTCTTGATTTTTGTGTCTTTTCTGGCTGTGTACCCAAGTCTTGCTTCCCTGTACCCCTGATAGCTATGGTTTTTGTTCGTTGACCTGGATTCTGCTTACTCCAGGCATTGCTTCCCCACCTCCTTCTACCTGAGACTTTTGCCTTAAACTGTATGGATGGCTGCCCCAAGAAAATAGAATGATTAATCAAACACTAGACAAGATTTCATGAGCATCCAAGGTACATTGGACACTCACCTAAATCAGATTAGCTTCCTCACTGTATTGTCAGGGTAATATTACAAAACAGACATAAATTACATTTCTTCTTTAAAGCAACTTAGGGAAAAATTCTGTGATAAGACAGTCAATACCTTCGCTAGGGCGCATCCTAGGATTACCGACACCTCTAACATTACTGTTCCTAGTTGGCCTTGTTTCAGTGTTTCTGCCTGATGTTGCAGTATGATGAGTAATATGCACATGGCATAAACTTTATA
>PVKN010021544.1:0-15492 GCA_004027915.1 Capromys pilorides
TGTATTAACTCTTGAAAAAAATAATAATAAAATTTTTAAAAAAGACTGACTGAGGTTTTACCAGGTCTTTCAGTTAGATTCCTGTTGTGGTTTGTAGCTAGTTTACCCCAAAGCCTAATGTAAATCATGGGACTGTCAAGCATGCGGCTCGAGGGGCTGGGCTTGAGGGGGCATGGCAGAAAGAGGCGGGAATCGTTAAACTGACAGCACGCACTGTCACGGTGCCCCTCCTCCCCAAGGCAGCAATTTTGTGCAGAGGCATGGAGCAGATTATCCTGGATGTGGCAGCACCCCATCCCTTCCTCCAGTCCTTATAAAGCGGAGGCAGGATCTTGAAACCTCCAGTAACTGTGAGCTAAATAAGCCTTTCCTCCCCTAAGCTTGTGTGATGGGTATTTGTCCCAGCAATGACAGAATAGTAATGAAAACAATTCCTTTGGTTTAAAAGATGATGTAGCTTTACCCAGAGCTCAGTATCTCCTGAAGTACTCTTGGCCCCTAATTATGACCCTTTTCTCCTGCATGCAGGGTTTCCTAAGCCACAAGAATGCAAGGGAGTTTTTTTCACTGTCATTTCTTGGGTACCAGTGATTAATTTTACCATCATGTGTCTAAGGAATTCATAAAGTTCAAGGCTAGTTATTGTCTCTCCAAGGTGAGAATCAGTGTATCACTTTAAGAATTCTTAATTTTTATGGGATAAATACCTGTGTATTGTGATTAAAGTTGGCATGAGGACAACAGGGCTCTAAATCTGAGGAATGACCTTAAAGATAACCTGATGACACTTACGCTCTAGGCACTCACCAAACAAGTAAGTTTCTTTTGCACAGACAATAAAACCAGAGAAGGATTTCACTCCATTGTCAGAGGTAGATCAGTTGTCCTCAGCCTCCCGCACTCAGTCACACCGTGAAGCTTCTCATTGGTTAGTCGCATGAAGTTGCTCGAGGCTTGAAGCAATTTTGGAAGTTCATAAAATGTAATTATTTTACACTTCGATGAATATTATTCTGTACTGGAATTTTATAGCCTAAAATATTTAAAACACTGAGATATTACTGACATGAATCACATTAAAATTAGAAAATCTTAATCAAACTCTGACAAGACACGGTACATTTTGCAACTATATGTGTCTAAGGACCTACAGAGTATAGAATTGAAGGAATCAGTTTAATTTTAATTAAAAAAATCTTTAAAACCTGACTAAAACCCCTGCTGGCAGTAATAGCTTCTAGAAGAGCAAGTACTTTTCCTTCACTAGTGGATTAATACTTTCTTATTTTCCTTCTGTGGTTTGACCCTGAATTATATTTTGGGGAGGTCAGATAACAAACATGGTCAATTCTCACCTTCAGTATGGTGCAGTAATGCACTGTGAGCACTCTTCCTCCTCCACACCGTTGCCCTTTCCTCCTCTCTCTCTGTACTTAAGTTTTCTTGCTTTGGTCATAAAACCTGACTGACACAGGAAACATTTTTGTCATTTTAGCAAGGAGGTTGAGTATTTTAATCCACAAGCTCTAAGTACCTCTAATCTCTAAGTACCCTTTCTCTAAGTACTTTTTCGGCCATTTTCAAATATTATATTCAAAGAGGAGAATTTCTTGGGTCTTTGAACTGTGAACTAGTAATTATATGTTAAATTATGTTAATATTTAAATGTTCTGGGGAAATATCACATCAAAGGACAGATAGCCAGAATAAAATGTGAGTACTATGAGGGCTGAAAGTGCCTGAAATCTTAAAATTGTGGCAAGTCAGAAACATGCAAGTGGGTAGCACAAGAAATCAGGGACACTAAAACAAATCCCCAGGCAGAGTGTGTAACTACATCAAAAGACAGGATGGATGGATGTCTTTATTGGTAAAGGTATACATTCTTGGGTTGAAGTGAAATACCGTCTTTGTCATAAAAGTGAAATCTTTCTCTTTCAAATAATTAGTACTCAGGAAATGTCTACCAGTATTGATAGGCTAAGACATGTTTAACCTATCTTGTTCAAGATTCAGGATAAAGTTTTGTGCTTTATAAAACTTTGCAAAAAAATAAAAAAACTTAGCTAAAATGTATTGGAAAGAAAACCCCAAACTGAAATTGTTAGAAACATTTTGAAATTATGGGCCATAACTAATTCAAGGAGGATTAAGTAGATATACACAGCATTCATTTTCAAGAGAACAATCTATATGGTTTGGGGTTTGTGGTATAAAGAGCATTCGTCAAAAATTTCATCTCCAAGGTGGTGCCTACTACTGAATCTGTGCAACTTTAGGCGCGAGTGTTGGCCGAGGCCTTCAGCCCCCAGAGGCTGGCCTTGCAGGGCATTGTGGGATCTTGGCCTTTCACTCCTGCTCACTTTCCCTGAGCACAAGCTGCAGGGCTTTTGCCCAGCCTACTGTTCTTGCCTTTGCAAGATGGTGTGGCCACCAGAATTTTTAAATATAGTGACCTAGAATTCATAGTTAGCTCACAACCTTTAGGCTTAAACAGAAGGTTATTAATAATTATTCTGGGACAATAGCTATAAACCACACATACCTATCAAATAGGGTCCAATTATACTATTCAGAGCATGACATGCAAAAAATTTATAAAATTTGTTATCAGGTAGACATAGGGTGAATTTCTACATTCAAGCCTTTTTGATATTTCCCTGTGGTCCTGGCTGTTCGGAAAGCTGTGACAGGAAGATCCTTGAGCCTAGAAGTTAGAGGCCACCATAAATAACAGAGACACCTTACCTTAAACAAACTGATACAGCAAAACAAGCAACGGATCCCTAAATTCACTTCCTTTGCATGATATTCATTCCCAGATGAGTAATTCCTATGCATCTTGACTGAAATATAATATAAATTCAGCAGCATGCAAACTATTCTGTGCTATCTATTTCAAATTTTCCCCTAAGGTTCTACTTTAACATTTATAAAACTATGTTAAGCATATGCTTAGTTCCAAGTCCTTTATCATTAAGGTGGATAACAGTGAATGGTGAATGGTGAGGATTTAGTGACAAAATATAGTATTTTTTAGATACAAGAAAAAGCAAAAAACAGCATTAGAACAGGGAAAACATTTTGTTATTAACTTAGAAATGGTATAACTGCAACAAACTTTAAGGATATCAGGTTTTTGTTTGTTTGTTTGTTTGTTTGTTTTTGTAGTTTTTAGGGAAGATTTTATAGGATGTTCAGGGTCTCACCACTGGATCAGACTCATAGTAATCCACCTGTTTACAGCCTCCTAAGAGCTGGAATAACAGGTTCATGCCACCATGCCCAGTCTCGAGAGCTGGCTCGGAATCCCTGGGGGCAGGTCCAAAAGGGTACACTGGGGATCGAACCCCAGCCACTGCACCTGCTTGCAGGTGCTTTAATCCACTGAGCTACTTGGCTGGCCCAAGGCATCAGATTTTGGCTTTGTTTTGTTTCTGTGACAGCAAAAAATTGTTGCCCAAAAATTATTTTAACCTTTAATGCATAATCTAAAGTATTATATTTTTCATTAGAAATGATAGAAACTCTGTGAAATTAAACACAACTTTTTAAGATAGCTTCTAATAGCTGCATAAACAGGCAATCCAGGACTGGTGAGATAGCTCAGTTGTCTAAGCTCCTGCAGGGCACAAGGACCAGGGTTCAATCTCTGGTACTGCATGCTGTGCTGTTCCAGAACCCCAGGTGTGTCATGCAAGCCACCAAAACTTGGTGTGGTTGTTCATTCCTGTAATTCCACTGCTGTGGAGGTTGAGACAAGAGGATCACTGAGTGCAAGATGTGTAGCAGAACCCTGCACATATAGACATAGATATATAGATATAGATATAGTTATAGATATAGATATACATGTCGATATACATATACATACACATATAGATAGATAGATAGATATAGATATTAAAAAGGGCACTCCATTTAGATACAAGATAACAACTAAATATTGGAGGGATACAGTAATCCCCTGATTTTTTAGTGTTTCACTTTCTAATTTTTCTGTAACCGAATATTACCTAAAATTATTCTGTGGAGAATTCTACAAATAAATATTTCATATTTTTTAAATTGCATATTTCTCTGAGAGCTGTAGTAAAATCTGGTGTCTTCTTTCCACTCCACCCTACCTCAGATATGAATTATCCCTCTGGATAGTTTATCCCATGCTGTATCGATCACACATCCAGACGTACCTGCAAAGCCATTGTGCAATGACTTGTGTCAGTTACATCATATCACTGGGTCAGATGTCCAACATCCTCAGCTTAAAAGGAGAAGTCCATGGATTTTACAGAGCTCAGTGCATCATTGGATGGAACAAGGCCAAAGCTCGTGCAGAGGAGCATTTCTCAGCCCAGGGCAGTTAGACAGAACAGAGTGCATGGGAGGAGCCAAAGACAAGAAACGAGCCCTTTCCATCATGCCTTGAGTGGTCCACCTCCAATTAGGCTGCACCTCTAGCTGCACATTCAGCAGCAGAAGGTTGGCTAATCTGGTTGCGAGTGCAGCCCCACTATGGTTCACTCAGCTTCCAAAGGTACCTATGAATACATGAGGATTTGGGGAGGTTTTTAGATTTAAGCCATCGCATTGTCTTTGTTAGGTACAAACTCATGAAATCAACCAGGCCAGGCACTGTGACATATGAAGATTATTGGAGGTAGGAGCAAGGGACTGGCTGCCTAGTGGACCAAGACAGCAGTCAACAAGGAAAAGCACAGGGCTTTCAAGGAGTTTCTCTGGGGAGTGTGTTTATGGGCTGAAACAGCTGAGGGAGAGCTAATCTTGGCAGGGCTAACTGGTCTGTGGTGGACTTTCGATGTTAACAAAGGAGAGTTTCTACGGTTTTCTATTGGCGCCAAGTGCAAGTGAGCCAAGACGAGTACAAAATGGGCAGGGTTGAGTTGGGGTTTGGGTTTGGCTCTGCATGGGACCAAGGGGAAGAGAGTTTGGAAAGGGTGCCCAGGAGATTTTGAGTCCTAGCCTATCAGTCTTTAAGTAGCCTGAGGTAATAGTCTACTTAGTCTACTGCTACATCATGATGCCTGTATCCTTCATTACACTTTATCTCACCATGTGGGTATTATGTTACCTAACATCATCGCAGAAGGATTATACATTATATTATTTTGAGACACAGGAAGGACAGAAAGGGAGAGGAAAAATAATATTCTTGTTTATAGTATGTTGTTATAATTGCTCTATTTAATATTAGTTATTGTCATTAATCATTTCCTGTGTCATATTTAAAAGTGACACTTAGTCATAGGTATACATGGATAGGAGGAACATCAAAGTCATATAAGTTAGACACTAAATGAAGCTGCAAGCATGGCCCAAGGGAGAATCTCTAGTTGAAATTCCTTTATTCCACTCCTCCTTCTTGGAAATCTTATTTTATTTTGTTAAATCTTGTCATTTTCATTGATATAGAAATTAGTCTGTTCTAAGTATTACCTTACTCTTATCATAACTGCTAGAATTTGACTTCATAGATTAATTTCCTTGCTGTGATTTCATTCGTTCGTTCATTCATTCATTCATTCATTCATTCATTCATTCATTCATTCATTGTGGTACTAGGAATCAAACTCAGTGCTCAAGTGCTTTGCACTTGTACTTGCTGAGGTGCTGAGCAATCTCCCTGCCATGATTTAGATCTAACATGTCCCCCCAGAGTCTCATGTGCTCAGAGTTTGGTCTTTTGGAAAGTACTTGCACCATGTGAGCACTATGCTCATCAGTGAAATACTCTACTAATTAGTTCAGAAACAAAGTCACTGTTAGGAGGCAGGGCCTGGTCGGAAGAGGTGGGTCATTGAAAGCATGACCCTGAAGGTTATATCTTCCTCTCTGACCTCAGTCTTCCAACTCTGCTCCCTGACCTTGTTGACAGCAGTAGACTTTTACTCAGAGATCCTTCTCCCAGGCAGTTAGTGTTTTGGAACCACCCAGCAAAGGATTGAAAATGTGAGTCCAAATAAATCTCTCTTTTAAATTGGAGGTGTGAGAGACCAGGTATGCTGGCACATTCCTATAATCCCCACAATGAGGAGGTTAAAAACCTGGCAGGAAAATAGCACAGCAGCCCAGCTTCTGCCTGGCAAGTCCAAAGCCCTGAATTTGGTTCCTGGTATCACAATATATGAATGAATGAGTGAGTGAATGAATGAATGAATGAATGAGTGAGGTGATACGAATACTTTTGACAGATTTTAGCCAGATTTACAATGACAATTGGCTAACAGACCATATAAAAAGTTTTCAGTTTTGTCAGAAAAGAAATGGCTGAAAAGTTGTAGCTAAGGGGAGTATAAGTGTTGAAAAGACTAGTATTTTTAAGAGGAAGATCACTATGAGTCTGAGCAATATAGTCACAGTGACAAGGAGTGAAACAAGCTTTGGTGCCAGGAGTGGGGTTATTACCATGACTACATATAAAATTGTATTTCAGAAACATGTGGAACTGACTTCTTGGGGAGTTTGGAAAGGATTGGAGATGCTGGTTAGAAAAGTCCATGGATATTGTGAGCTGTGCTTCAAAAAAGATTCTTTTTGAAGCTGATGACAAGAAAGCTCAAAAAATATGCATAGTGAAAGCCAGACTCAGGAGTCTTCAGTTAGGACCAGTGTTGGTTACACTCTGGCAGAAAATTATCTCAATTTGCCATATCCTGATTTTTTTTCCAGAGAATTGAATTAAAAGCAGTGGACTGATGAATCTCAGTGAATAATCATGAGAGTAAATTCCAAAGCAGCCCAAAGTTCAGAGCCTGGCATGAATATTTTTCGACAGCTTTTAGTCAGATTTGTAATGACAATTGGCTAAAAGACAATACAAAAAGTTTTCAGTTTTCCCTGAAAAGAAGCGGCTGGAAAGTTGGAGCAAAGGGCAGTATAAGTGCTGAAAAGACTAGTATTTTTTTAAAAGCCAAATATTTTACATCAGAACAAAAGGAAAGACAGCTTTTTTTTTTTTTTTTTTTGGTGGGACCGGGGTTCAAACTCATGACCTTGCACTTGCCAGGCAGGGACTTGTGCCTTAGAGCTATCTACCCAGTCCCTAAAGACAGCTTTACATCTTAGATATTTGCAAACTCTTGCAAGCAGGCACAGGGGCCAGGAGTTCAATCCCTGGGCCTGCCATGCTGGCCCCACCCCTGGGGCATGCTGAGATGGCAATTGAGACTGGGCATGGTGGTGCGTACCTATAATCCCAGCTCTTGGGAGGCAGTAAACAGGTGGATCACAAAAAGTCTGATCTAGTAGTGAGACCCTGAACACTCTGTAGACCCTTCCCTAAAATACAAAAAAAAAAAAAAGAAAGAAAGAAAGAAAAGAAAAACGAAACTAGCAAGCTCTACTTTTGCAAACTTGATGTGATAAGTGAAAGATTTTTAAGAAAACCAAGCTCATTCAAGGCAAATGAAAAAGAGTTTCCCAGAATTATGACACCAAGGCGTGTCACAACTTTTACAACCATGATCCAGGCGGGCCTGGCTATTACTCATGCTGGCAACAGACCTCAGAATGATGTATGTGGTGCTGATTTTATGTGTATGCAAAATGCAAGTGTTGTGGAGTCAGAGAGGTTTTCATCGAGATTTCAGAAGAAAGCTGTGGAATACCAGACAGTGTGCCCATGAGAGGGCACTGTATGAAGCTGTGACAGTAAGGTTGACAGTGTAGTCAAAACCCCAGGCAATGGGAGGAGAGGTGAGGACTACCACAAGCCATACTGGCCCCAGGTGCTGAGCTGGCCACCAAAACCCAGAATAGTGGCGCATGACTCTCAAGGTGCAGTGACGCCTTGTACCAAACACATACATACATACATACATACATACATACATACATACATAGATTTCTAAAATAATAATTGCCTTCTTATTTTTGCAGGGCCTCACAGCTAAGATTTTGCTTTAAGTCTCAGGAAAGACTTTTTTTTATTTCATGGAAAGAAGTAAAACAAAATAGCATAACAAAATAATAGAAGGATAACAATAGTTAAGGCATTGAGTAATGGTACCATTAAAGCGGTTACTGCGAGTGCAAGATATGGGCATAGAAAAGTCTCCAAATAATATTGGCATAAATCTTTCTTTTTAGTGAACTAAGACAAACTAGTAGTATATCTTGTACTTTTGTCTTCTCTTTTTTTCTTTTCTGCATCATGCTTCCCAGTTTCCTTTTCCCTTTGAACTATTCCTGCCCATTTCACAGTATATCTTGGACCTTTTAGATTTTATTTACTATTTTTATTCAGACTTATTATTGTAATTACTATTACTATATTGTGACAGGGAGGGCCTCACTGTACAGTTTGGATGGGCCTGATGCTCACTGTGATAGCCTTCAGGCTGATCTAGAATTTGAAGTCATTCTCAGGTCTCAAACTCCTGAGTGCTGGGATTACAGGCATGTGCCACCATGCCTGTGGTTCCAGGACAACACAGTATGTCGTCCAGGGATTGCAATCGGAATCTTGTACCTTCTAAGCAAGTGCTTCTGCCTCTTGGCTATCACCACAGCCCTTATTTAGACTTTTGAGCAAGTCTTAAACTGTTAAATTATCGATGATGAGAAAATTGATCTTCTTATCAAGTCAATCTCTAGCGATAGCCATTTAAACCACTAAAGGATTTAGAGCTAAATGTGCTTATAAGAGGTGGTCTCTGGGCTGAGGAGGCAGCTCACTTGCTTGGAGCCTGGACTGGGCTGCTCCCTTTTCCCTTTGCTTCCTGACTGAACTTATGCACTGTGCTCTTCCTGCTTGGAGCCCACTGAGTAGGGACTAAAACATGACAGAACTCAAAATAAACCCTTTCTCATTTAAATTGTGTGTGTCTCCCCCCATTTCTGTCTCTCATTTTATTCCAGCAACAAAAAAGCCACTAAGACACTGCCTTTTGCTTGTTTAATTTCCTCAGCTAGCTAAAGTCAAAGAACTAGACTACCTGTTAATTTAATAATAAATATTTCTGGAAATAGATCACAGAAACCCTCCAACTGACACCATCATAGGAAACAGTTGTGCTCAAACTTGCACTGACCTTGTATTTTATAGCTAAATCTTGGATGAGCTGGTTCTGAGTCTATTCCTTTAGATTTGCTGAAATTCATAGAGAAAATCACACCATCTTAAGGAATAGAAGGAATAGAAAATTTTGATTCATGCCCCCTAATCTGACAGAGGCCTTTGATTTGCTCTAGAAACCCCTTCACATATCTCATTTAATGTCCCACTGTCACCAGCCTTTCATAATTTCTCTCTGTTTCACATCTTTGTCAGCTTCATTTTTCTTTTATAACCTTACTTAATATTTATTTATGAAAATCAAATAAAAAGAACTGGTACCAATGTCATTTTCTTCTTAACAACAACTTGTTCTGTGAATCCATATCTCCTTCTCCTTAGTGGTTGGCTCTTCTTATTTACTACTTGAATTATATCAACATCAATATTTCTCTTACACACATCATTGCCTGCAACATGCAAACCTGACCCTGCAGTTCTTATCTAGCAGTGATTCCTCCCATGGGCCAAGATATCACATTTCTTTGTGCCTTTCATATCAAAATGCATGCATTTGCCTCCTCAGCTTCTCCTCTTTGCACTCAACCACACCATCTCCATCCCCGCTTCTACTACATCCTCATGCTCCTGATGTCCCTCAGGGGTAATGGCTAGTCAGGGTGTCTTCCCCATTTAAATTAGTTCTTTGAGTGACAACAAGCTGTGCCCTTCTCTTGGCATTGGTCACCCATCTCATGTCCTCATTCATTTTCTCACTGGCTTAGCACTTCCTGTTGCTGGAGCATTGTAGGCCCTAATTTAGATAACGTGCTCTCTCGAGAACATTAGGCAAGTCTGAAAGTCTTGTGCCTTTGCATAGGATGTGCAGATGGCTGTCAAAGCTATGTCAGGACCTTGAACTCTTTGTTAAGTTGCGATGTTCCTCTATCCAACTAATTTGATATCTCTCCCTTTAGATGTAATAGATACATGAGCATAAATTATTTAAAATAATCATCTGTCTAAATATTTTATATTTTCCTCTTCTAGTGACTGCCATTATAATGCATGGTATCATTATTCAGTGATAAAATTAGGCTCCATGCCTGGCAGGATTGCTTTATTCCTCACATGAAGTCTAGTATTAAATTCCATAAAAACATCTCTCACTCTTCAGTGCAATCCTTCTAGGTTCTCCATATGCATACACCAACCTAGTGAAAACCACTTTATTTCTCTCCTATGGTAGTAAACTATTATCATAACCATGGGGCCCTTTGCATTATTTTCTTCTTCTTCTTAAGTCCAATTCGTTTGACTAGGAGATCCAAATGATTCTATTACATTATGTTCTTCTCACTCTTCAGTTTACAACTTGCCCAGTTCTACCTCATTGCGCTTGAAATTCTAAATCCTTGCCACATCATACAAATCGCCATGTGTTGTGGCTCTTGCCTTCATCTCCACTCTCTCCTCTATGTGGCAGTATTCCACGGACAAGCACATTCCCTTTCCAACATCTAGGCTCTTCCTCACCTTGGCATTTCCAGAACGCATCTATGCTTCTGAGGCTGTGTCCAACCCCAGATGACCATTCGGATTTCAACTAAGTGCCAAGTCTGGATTCTTATCAGGGTCCCATTGGGACCACCTGGGTGACTTTCCTTGTCTCCATTTTGGCTGAGCCTGACCCTTTTCTCATGTATTCATATATACAAAACTGGCTAGGACTTTTCCTTATCCCTCTAATTGGCTGTGAGCAATGCATATAAGTCTAGCCAAGATGCTGGCAGTAGTCTTTGAAGATAGCACACATGTTTCTGCAGTAACCACCCCACCTTCCACTGCTCTTTAATATGAGCCAGGTCAAAATGGGACAAAGAGCCAATGCTTCACACTGTCAGCTGGGATGAGCCTAAGGAAGGAGGCTATGGCATCCTGGGGCCTGAAAGATTACACACCAAAGCTGAAGTACCAGACCCTGAAACATTAGATACTACCTCAGTAGTATAATGCAAATTACTCTTTCTGCATAACTGTCTCTCTGAATATCATAGAGATAAATGCAAGCCTCCCACCTGGCCTAGCTCATGATATTCACCTACTTCCCACTATTCCTATAGTCACGCATCCTCAAGCCACTGCTCCTTCTCGACTCAATAAAACCCAGGTTTGGCCCTTGGTCAAAGCTTTTGTTCCAAATAGTCATAGCCATGACTGGACTTAGGACCCCTGAGCTCCCCATAGCTACACGTACGCTTTAGTGTCTTTATTTTCACCACTAAAAGTGGTGGGTTGGAGTTAACTTGATGGGATTCCAATACCTTTTCCATGAGGCTGTAAACATAAACTTCCTGGACCAAGACAAGGCCAGAAAAGGGCTCTCTATAGGTTTCTGACTTACATTTTGTTCATTCAGTCAGACTGACCTGGGATTCATGTTATAAGTGAGTCTAAAAACTGATTCTTTAAACATGTAAAGAGAAGAACACGCAGAAAAAGCCCGGGTGAATGATAGCGAATCTCACTTACCAGTATGAGTTCATTGGTTGCCAAGTGGGAGGAAATGAACAGAGTAAGCTGTAGGCGGATGTTGCAAGCTAACTCCAGGCTACTGCTGGCTGTTAAATATTTTATTCATTCACTACTTTGTTTTATATGTTGTCCAACATCAACTTTTGAGATCTTTTATTTAATTTCTGATAAACAGAAATGAGAGAATCAAAAGATACTCTGATTTTTATAAAATCTTAATATGTGTTTTTAATTTTACAAATATGTTTTCTAATTTAAAGAACATGAGAATGTGAAGGCCAGGGATAGAGCTCAGTGGCATAAGCACCTGCCTGTCAAATGTAAGGTCCTGAATTCAATCCCTGGTACTGGAAAGTGAGAGAGAAAGGGAGGGGGGAGGGAGACAGAGAGAGAGAGACAGAGTGTCAATGATCACATGTTTGAAACTTTCCTATAAAGGGAAATAATTTTGACAACTTCAAAAGCAACAGATAGTCAATCTATAAGAAACCATGTTTATGACATATTTATTCTTACTTTTGTTCATTCCTAGAGAGATGAATCTTAAATTCAAATTTCTCAGAGCATCTCACCAGAACTACTCTAAGAGGAAGTTAAAGTATCAGATAGGGAGTGGTTTCTCCTATATAATACGCATAAAGGCTACGACCATAGAAGAAATCGACAGTGTTATAATAGTCCTTTTCAATTTGATGAATAGAATCTTTCAGCTTTCTACCTGACATGTTCTTTAGAAATTGCCTAAACAGCAATCTCATATTATATTTGAGACAATGGACTCAGGTATGGATGAAGAGGTTGGCTTAGGAAATAGTATTGGATTGTAGACAAGCAAGGACTTAATTTCAAAATTGAAAGTTACTACTTGGGACCCATGCATGACACCAGTGTTTGAACCTACTCCCATGTCCTTGCTTCTCCTTGAAATCACTGAGAGAATTGTGTGCTTCATTAAAGAAATAAAACAACAACCCTCCTGGCCTCTTAGGTCAAGACATTTCTTCTCCCCGCCAAGCATTTGTCATTCTGCTCCCACAGGACAGCAGAATGAGCCTGTCTCTCAGGTAGCAACGAAATCTTTTTTTTTTTTTTTTTTTTTTTTGCGGTACCAGGGATTGAACTCAAGACCCTGTGTTTGCCAGGCAAGCACTTATTCCACTGAGCTATCTCCCCGGTCCCTAAGGAAATCATTTTTAATTGAACACTTTCTATAAGTAAAAACGTGCTTTATGAGGATGCTGGTGACCATGCATTATCTAGTTATTATAGCAACTTCAGTTTAGGGAAAAATGCTTAAATTAAGGAGAAAGTTTCATTATTCTCAGAAAAATGTCACACCCAAGGCAATTACGATGTTGAAGCTGGATGACTCAGGTGCTGTGAAGAGCTGGTCAAGCACTTCAACTGTCTGTGTAGTTTTGAAGTACATGGTGATCTTCTGTGGTGCTTCCTGCTATCTAAGCAATGCAATGTGGTAAATATTACCCTTTGCCCATTCTCAATTTAATTTTAAAGTTTGGCCGCACTTGCCGCTCTACCCCAATTCCAATTCTTCTCCTCTGAGGCTGGGAGAAGCCAAGCCAAGCCCATGCAGCAGCCTCATGGAGGGGAGCTAAGGTCTTCCCGAGTGGCTCTGGCTTGATTCCTGGCCAACTGTTAGCATTGCCCTGGCCACCGTGGCAGTAGGGCCACTGAAGACTTGAGCCTGAAGCAGTTTGAGAAATGCGTTATTCCCAGTGAGCCCTTCCCAACCCCAGTTTGAGAATCAAGAGAGGACGGGCAAAACAGCTGCTGTTTTAAACCACTACACTTTGAGATGTTTTGTTATCCAGAAATATGTGCAAGCCAATGTAAGACCTGGCCTTTAACCTGAGATCATTCTGGCCAGTATAGGAAGCAGTTTCTCTTTCTGTCTTAAGCAGAGAGGCTACGAACATGAGAGAAATCAACAGTTTATAACAAACCTTTTCAAATTCTAAACCTAACCAAAACAAAACAAATAAAAACAGTCCCAAGGCCAGTTAAGACAGGTAGGTACCTCCTTGCTGAAGAAAGCTAAGTTGAGCCGCATAAGGGCTCGCTTTTTGCCTGCAATAATTTGCATTTGTTAGAACACAGAGGACATTTCCCACTTTGGACTGAAAATAAACTATCACTGAGCTTTCTGACATATTATGCTCCATATCGGTTTTGCTAAAAGAAGGAAGGAAATTGGCTCATGATCTTCAATTTGTATTTCCTTTTGAAATGGAAAACAGTAGCAATACTTCACTGTTGTCCTCAGCGGAGCCATAATCACCAACCTTTTAAGCGTAGTTTATGGTGTGATTGGTATGCAGTTCAAAGCATTGCATCAGAAAAGCACTGGCAGAGCTAGCAGGGCTGCCTGCATTGGCATGGTTTTACTATACAGCACTATAGATTGATTTGGACTTAAAATCCAGTAAAAATGAGAAATCCATTCTTTTCTGTACTTGCAGCTATCATGGTGCAAGCACTAGGCTTCTCCTCTAGGAGGGCTGCACTTGTGTCTCACTCCCTTATCACCTGTTTAGATAGGCGTGGTTTCCACCAGCTTCACGGATGAGTTTTGTTCAGGAAAAGCGGAGGCATCAGTTTAGCATTTGAGTCATCTGTGTCCCCATGAATTTCAACTAAATCCAGTTACAAACAACAAAGTTTTGCATGAAGTACAACTCAGTTAACTTCTGTATAGGACATACATTTATGGAAAACAGGTTTGGCCACATGGTTGTCTTTTCCGTTGTGCACTTGATGAGTTCCTTGTTGTTTAAATTGTTGTTGTTGTTGTTTTATTGGATATAGAGTCTCACTATGTAGTACAGATTCATAGTGATCCTCCTGTCTCAGCCTCCCTAGCACTGGGATTACAAATGGCTTGTGGTATCTGGGATCAAACTCAGGTCCTTGAGCTTGCCAGGTAGACACTTAAACCACCAAGCTATCTCTCAACCTCTTGACTTGATCATTTATTTATTTATTTATTTATTTATTTATTTATTTATTTTTAGAATTTATTTCTTTTGTGTGTGGGGTCTCACCATGCAGCTCCAATTCATAGTGGTCCTCCTCTTTTCAGCCTCACCAGCACTGGGATTGTAGGTGCGCACCAGCGTGCCCAGACTCAGTTGCTGGCTCAGGGCGCCTGAGGGTGAGCTGGTACAATGTGGCATACTAGGGCTCAAACCCCAGCCCCTGTGCTTGCCTAAGCAGACACTTAGTCTACTGAACTGTCTCACTGGCCCTTGAGCTTTTATTGAGCACATTTTCACAGGATGATTTCAAGTAGTCCTAAAGGAATCTGTGTGACATGGAGTCCATGACATGCTTCGTTATGTTAAATAATGTCTTGAACCTTCTCCAACCTAAGAAGTGAAATTGCTGCTGACCCTGAGATCCAGGAACTCTACCAAGCCATTTACATGTGAGCTATTTTAGTTTTCTCAACTTATCTTTCCTCTCCTTTCTAAAATATGTAAGATGAAAGTTTTATCATTAAACTTTGATCTGAAGCATTACTTGATTGTCTTTTATCATTTTTATTCATGTTAATAAGGTAAAAGATAAAACAGCAATGAAACAGGTTCAAAACAGGTTAGTAGGACATTTGCAATAATTAATACATTGCATAATGTTGTCTTTATAGCAGTTATTCAGATGACGAGATATAGACATGATATCTTGTCTAAACAATATTAGTATAAACTTTTATTCTCAGTGAACTAAAAGAAAGCTGTATATCTACCTTAACTCTCTTGTGTATACATATACACATATATATTTTTCCTTTCCCTTTTTTTTAATGATAAAACAGTCCTTTATTTACACTTTTGTGAGGTTAGTAACGCAAGACACTAGGTTGCCTAGCAACTGATAGCTACCCTTAACCAGACAGGATATTCATCTGAGGAGTGAGACAG
>PVKN010021545.1:0-15504 GCA_004027915.1 Capromys pilorides
GTATTTAGTACAAAGTCTACAGGGTCTCACCACCCAGATTGGACTCGTAGTGATTCTCCTGTTGTCAGCCTTCCAAGAGGTGGGATTCCAGGCCTGTGCCACCACGCTCAGTCTTGGTGGCCCACCTCAGTGCACCCCGGGGGGAGGGGGGGCGGGCCGGCACGGCACAAGGGGGATCGAACACCGGTCCCCGCGCCTGCCCTACGCTGTCTGGCAGGCTCGTAAGTTTGATGAAGGGATTTATCCCAGGCCTTGTATCATGTGCAGCTGTGGCCTGTGGTGAAACTGCCGCCCTTGGCTCCTGTGCGGTGCTGGACCTGCAGGTCACTGGACACACAGTCAGGAAGGACAATGGACAGAGACTGGAGAAGGCAGGCAAAACCCAGAAGCGCCTCCTGGGATGAGATGGAAGGGGGGGCGCGGGGAACCCCTGTCTGCGCTGTGGTCTCCAGGCGCCCGCGATGGTCACCTGCAAGGGCAGCTGCTGTCCTCTGTGGCAAGGTGCAGTTGGCCGCGTCAGAGGAGGGAGACCCTGAGAGTCTGAGGTTCTGGACCAGCCGTGGCCATGGGTGCAGCCACAGCTGCCACAGCTGCCACAGCTGCCACAACAAAGGCCCTAATCTCCACCTTTCCAATTGCATACAAATTCCTACTTTGGCCCACCCTAATCTGTAAACCTACAAGGAAAGGAATTCTGGGAAGCCTTGTTCCATTTTGGCTAAATCAACACAGTATGATGCCAAAACGGGTTACTGTATGATTTAGTTTCTGTCTTTATTCTTTTAAATGCCTTTGGCTTAGAACTGCTTTGTCTCTTACCAATCTTTTCATATTACTTCCTTTCATTTCGGTTTTGCCTCCTGGAAAATTGCTTTTTCTGTATCACTCTGCTGTCAGTCAGAGAGCACCGAGGAGCAGGCGCTGCCCTCAGGGCCCTCCTCTGTGCCCCGCTGCAGCCACACTTCCCACCCGCCACTACTGACGAGGTCACTACTGACCAGGCCACTACTGATCAGGCTACTACTGACCAGGCCACTACCGATCAGGCCACTACTGACCAGGCTACTACTGACCAGGTGCGTTGGGAGAACTCGTTGAGCTCAGTTCTGTACCTCGCGGACCTTGGACCTGAAACGCTTGACTAGCATGTCAGAAACTGTCTTGGAACTGTGCTAGTGCCCGTGATTCTCTCTGGTTGGTTCTTCCTTCTCCTGTGTCTTAGAGGTCAGACCTGCAGGGCCACCTGAGGGTTCCATGCCTCTCCTGGGCCTCACCAACATGTCCTCCAATACATTTCCTGCACCTGTAATCCTGTCTTGGCGTCTGCCTCCTGGGAGAGTTGATCAAGTGCACTGTGTGTTTGTGAGATGCATTTGATTCCCTTTCAATTCACTCGGGCCAGCTTTTTGTGGATGAGTTTAATTTATTTATCTTTATTATGACTTATGATAATGCTTAGGGTTACCACATCATTTTCTGTTTGTGAGATGTTTTATTTATCTTTAGGTTTGCCTTTTTATGTTTTCCATTTGACAGCCTAAAAATTAATAGCCCAGCAAAGCTTGAGACACAGGAATAGCCCAACCAAAACTTGCAGGGCCTCAGCTTGGGGTTTTCTTGCTCATGCCCCTGATCTTTGGAGACTCGCATGCTTACCGCCTCAGCAGCCCAAACTGGAGAAAGTGCTGTTCCAACACAGGCGGGTAAAAAAAGAGCGCATGCGCCAAATACTCATGCAAAGTTTCTGTCTGGAAGCGACAGAGCCCACTTCCAACTCTAGGGACTGGAGAAGTGACTTGATCCCGCAGGAATTCCATTGGGCAGGGGGGTGCAGCGACTGCACACCATAGCTTTGTCTTGCTCTGCTGGGTGGCAGCTGGGTGGCAGCTGGGCAGCATTCTCTTATTCTTGCTAATAATTATTCTTTGCTTTAAAGAGGCTTATGGAGGGACTGGGGAGATAGCTCTGTGGAATAAGCGCTTGCCTGGCAAGCACAAGCACCTGAGTTCAATCCCTGGTTCCACAAAACAAACAAACAAAAAATGATAATAAAATAGAGACTTATGCAGCTACACTTACCTTCCTAATAAAGCCTAAATGTGTGTGACATTTGTATTTTTTACCAATATTCAACCAAAACCTTGATACTTTGATGGGCTTTTGTTTTCTTTCTTTCTTTCTTTCTCTCTTTCTTTCTTTCTTTCTTTCTTTCTTTCTTTCTTTCTTTCTTTTCTTCTGATATTAGATTTCCTTCCCAAAAAATCATTCTGTTCTCTCTTCCTCCCTTCCTCCCTCCCTCCCTCCCTCCCTCCCTCCCTCCCTTCCTTCCTTTCTTCCTTCCATGTGTGTGGTTATGTGTGATACTGAGCAACGACTCAAGGGCCTTTGTACTAAGATACATCTCCAGTCTTTTTTATTTTTTATTTTCAGATGGGCTGCCTGGGCCAGGTTCAAACTTTTGATCTTCCTGCCTCAGCCTTCCATAGCAGGTGTGTGCCACCCAACTGGGCTTTTCTAATTCTCTTTTTGCCTCTGTTTTTCTATGAAGGCTTGTATTTTTTATTTCAAGATTTTTGATTGTTTTTCTTTTTTCATATCTTTAGTTCCTAGTCCATCTCTGTCTGATTTTGTCTCATTAGTTCATGTTTCTTTCCCTCAGGAGCATGTAAACTAGGCCCTGTGGCCCTTAGCTGACTCTAGGCTACTATCTATAGGTGAGGTTTCACTGGCCCACACCTAGCACATTGAGTTACTGTGTACGTCTGCTTTCTGGCTGTCTGGAGCCATTGCAAAAGACACTGTATGCCTGGAAGAGGCCAAAATAAACCAGTTACAATTTTGGCACTTCACAAAAAAATAGTTTGCGCCATAACAGGCGTCATTCTTAAACTTTGATCTAAAGGAGTTTCTTCAGACCTCGCTACAGAGCTGCCTTCCCGGGAGGCGCTGCTTCCCTCAGTGCGGCATTTCCTGGTGTGTTTTAGGACTTGGGTGGCAGGCTCATTTGGGTTGAATGTTTTTGCCCATGTCACGTATTTCCTGTTGCTCCCCTGGTGTCTTCCTGTCCCTATCCCCAACCTGCAGTGCAGCAGATAGACTTGGGGGTGCTCCTGAGGAGCAGGGGCTTCTGTCACGGTGACCTTGAACCCTGGTGGACAGGGCCAGGCAGCGGGAGGGCCGGGTCAGGCCACGCAAGGCCCTCCCACCCTCAGCCTCCCAGGTCTCACGGTTGGCAGTGACCTCGAGCCCTGCACAGATGTGCAGGTTGTGTCCTAGCCCCTTTCCCTCAGGGCAAAGGGCAGGCGTGTGACGGTCACCAGCTTCTGCCCATCCTGGGGTCAGATCACTGACGCCACCCGGGACACCAACCACTCAAGGGGCGCCCGATTCTTTATGTTCTCTGAGTCCAAGCGGAGCTCCCACTCGCGCCCGCCACTCCCTTCCCTGCCCTCCATCCGTCCACCCTCACTCTCTTCTAGAAAGATCGGCCGTGCCCTCTTGCTTTTGGTGAGTGGGCCCTTGTTTTGCTCTTTACTTGATCTTGGGTTCCTCCTGTGAGAGAAACCGCAGGACACTCGAGCTTGTCTGTCTGGCGCACTCACTTAGCGTCTTAGCCCTAAGGTGCTTTCTTGTTCCTAGAAACCACTCGTTTATTTTTCTTTCTGGCAGAGTAGTACTCCACAATCCCAGCAGGCCAGTCGCTGGCTCCTGCTCCTCGCCTTGCATTTCTACTGTTTCCAAACCACAGGATCTATCTGTCTATCTGTCTATCTATCTATCATCTATCTATCTATCTATCTATCTATCTATCTATCTATCTATCTATCTGTTATTTTTGGAGGAGATCCAAGGATTGAACTCAGGCCCTTGCACTTGCCAGGCAAGCGCCTATTCTACAGAGCTATCTCCCTAGCCGCTAAACCACAGGATTTAACATCATGTTTCTAAATCTAGGTTTAATGCTTTAGCTTTCCTTAAAGAGCTTTACACACAATATTTGCTCATGTTGAAGACACAGCAGCGTGTAAATGATGGCGCTGTCTTGACTGACGACCTCCATGGGACATACTGTTTGCAATGGTCAAGTGTATCTACCTACGTATGGTTGAGCTACTAAGCACTGAATATGAATAGGGTTACTTAAAAGGCTGTGATGAAGACATCCTACAATTAAGAAGATTCAAGGTAATTTTGATATGGGATGATTTAAATTTTTCAGGTAAAGTAAATATTTAACTCAACAGAAAAGAACTGTGTTCATGGGACATGATATAAAATTTATTTCAGTAGAGAATCTTTGTCCTGTACTGAGAAATGAAAAAAGAAAAAGGAAACCAGCTGCTTCATAGAGCAGCACTTGTCAGGGCAAGAGCCTAGAAAAGAGGGTAGGGGTGGGGCACAAAATCATCTCTGTAGTATTCACTAGTAGTTTTAAAATTTAATCCATTGTTTAAGATTTAGAGCTCTTCTGGTTATTGTCTAGTATTCCTGTTACGCTTTTCTTGTTGCTGGGATAAATACCCAACACCCCAAATGAAGGAAAGAAAGGCTCCAAGGCAGACTGGCACAGGGCAGAGAGCAGCAGTGCATAGTAGCAGAACAGCAACAATGGCAACAGACAGAGAGTCTGTCTCTGTGTCTCTTATGTTACATTCAGGCTCTCTGCCTCAGGTTGGGTGTAGCACTCACACTCTTAATCCCAGCAGTATTAAAATCCATAATCCAAGCCTTAGATCACCCATAGTCCCAGTGGATCATGAGTTAATCTCAAACTTTAGAAGTCACCACTCCATGTCTGCATGAGGCTTTGGGGGAACAACTGGACACAGACCATAACATCTACCTGTTAATTTCTTGCTGAATAGCTAGAGAGATAGGTAATCTTTCAGTGTTTTTGAAATTCTGTTTTATTTTAGGACCTTTGCTTTTTTCTTGATTCTGGATGAATCCTGGGGGTGGCAGAAGCACAAAAGGACAGATCCCGGAAGACCAGCTGGATTGGAAACACTTAGTGGACTGCTGGATAGGAGAAAGGTGACTCACACACAAACGTCTCCTGGCTTATGACTACCATGCCTGCTCTTGCCTTATTTAATACAGTGCTGGGTAGAACATGGCACCCTGCACCTGTTCTTCCTGCAAATGGAAAAAAAATGGCTTAAAGATATGCGATTATCTATACTTCTAGTTTTTTTTTTTTTTTTTTTTTTTTTTTTTTTTTTGTATTTTAGGGAAGGGTCTACAGGGTGTTAAGAGTCTCACTACTAGATCAGACTCATAGTGAGCTACCTGTTCACAGCCTCCCAAGAGCTGGGATTACAGGTGTGCGCCACCACCCCCAGTCTCAATTGCCTTCTCAACATGCCCTGGGAGCGATGCCAGCACTCCAGGCCAGGGGATTGAACCCTGGCCCCTGCGCCTGCTTGCAGGTGCTTAATCTGCTCAGCTATTTGGCTGGCCCATTAAAGATACTTCTTAAGCAACTGCCATGTATAAATTATTGCCTTAGCCAAGAAAACAAACCACAAGACCCTGTCTCATATCCTGTGCCCTTAAGTTTTGGAGGCAAAATATATACAAGTGCGTTGCAAGAAGCAGCAAGCCATACATAGAGCACATAAGGAGCAGTAAGTCATACAAGGCATGGATTAGAGGAAGGACACACAGTGCCTACTTGGGGTAGCCAGAGAAGACAAACATCAGAGGAGATACCTGAGGTTGGTCCTGAAGGCAAGGAAGATTACATATGCTTGTAATGGGCTGGCCATGCTTTCACCTTTCAAACAAGGTGAGATCGTGGGCATCATGGGCAGCTTCAGAGCCTGCTGGGATGGAAGCTGAGGCATTCTTATCAAACTTTGAAGAAACATAGTTCTGGGATCAAATGACCCACCACTTATCTATAAAATAACACATAAGGATTTGAGGTTGCTAGTACATATGGAGGCTGCAATAATCTTTTGGACATTAGAATGGAGGTGATAATAGATCCACAGGTCAGATTCTGTCTTCAGAAGCCATGAAAGGTGCAGGAACCTCAGTCTCTTTGGTCAGCGAGAGAATATTTCTACATTTTCTATGTGGATGGTAGTTACAGAGATGAAGTGAGAAATGCATAAGAAAGTGTTCTGCAGATTGTCACGTGCCATGAAAATATGAAGGGGTTAAAGGTGTGTGAAGGGTCAGGAATGGGTACAGATGTCTTCATCACTTTGTCCCTTGCATGATGGTGTCCACACACTGTCCTTTGGCTGGGGGTGGGCGTGATGACTGTGTTGAGCAGTAGAACCCAGGGGAGATGGTGCTGTGGCAGTTTCTTGGACCACATTTTCAGAGATTGATAGCTTCCTGGTCTCTATTATAGGAATCTTTGCTCTTGGAACTGAGCTGCCTGTGGGAGGAAGCCCAGGCAGCCTAGCAGAGGCCCATGTTAGGGACCCCAAGGACCCAGCCCACTACCTCAGTTGTGTCTTGAGCCAGCAGTGACCAGTAGAACGCCAGCGACATTAGTGTACTGTCTTAGAAACGTCTCGAGTAGCCCCGAAGGACTCTAGCCTACACTGTGTGTTACAGAGGCGCGCTTCCCCTGCGACGGCTGGAAAAACAATGACCATTGCTGCTTAGAACTAAACTTGGAGTGGTCGGCACTCAGCAATGAAGTATCAGAAGAGGATGTTTATTCAGTGAATTAATCTATTATTTTAGTGTGCTATACAACTTTTTGTTTCAATTGTGTTTCCATTTTGAGATGTCTCTTGGCACATTTTGAGATGTCTTTGCAAGGAATATGTTCTACAGCAATGAAAACAGATCTTCCTGTAATCCAGGCTTTATGTCAAGTGGTTCCACTGTAACTCCTCCAGTTGACCCAATGACATTGTAACTGTTTGTGGTGGTTGAGGGTGAGATGTGGAGCTCTTGGTGAGGCCTGTTAGAAAAATCACACGGGCGAAAGTCATGGCTTCGTAGTCACTATACTGTCCTTCATTTGAATCCAGTCTCTTAGTTTGCCACACATACTCTGTAGAAACCACCGTCTGAACTTGGCATACCTGATGGCTTGCCATATCCCTCCGCTATGTAATGTATTTTCAACTGGGCATTTCATTGTTTTGCCAAAAGAATTTCTTTCCACATTTATATAAGTTGCCATATTTCTGTAAGTAGATGGGCGCTTGCACTAAATTCAAGTTTTATCACTCTTAAAATATTTTTTCACCCATCATTTTAGCACAAACGTTTCATAAGTTCTAGAACTCAAAGTTGACAATTTCCTTTTCTCTTTCAGCAGTTTAAAGATGCCATATCATTGCGATGTGTTGTCTCCCATCATTGATGGTGAGAAATCTGCCTTATTTCCTTCTTCCCAGGAAAGGTGTAAGGGTATCTGTGTATGTGTGTGTGTGTGTGTGTGTGTGTGTCTCCTTTTAAGATTTTCTCTTTATGTTTGGTTTTTAGAGGTGTCACTTTCTTGTACTTGTTAATGTTTGCTTTGGATCTGTAGGTTGATGCACTTGACTGATTTGGGACACTTCTGGGTCAAAGTTTTTTCGAACGCACCTCTGGTTCGAGTTTCCTTTTCTTCTACCTCTTGGAACCTCCCCCCGACCCCCCAGTATGCCTTGGACCACCTGAGGCTGTTTCACAGGTCTTGGATGCTTTGCTCAGTTGGGTTTTTTTCCCCTTTTAATGTTGGTAAGGGTGATTTCACTGAGTCTGTCTCTGAATTCACTGATCTGTTTGCCTTCTCCCAGGTGCTGTATAAGAAACGGAATGAGTCTTTATTCTACACTACTGTGCTTTTAAAGCCTGGAATTCCCCTCTGCTGCTCCATTCCTGGTATCCTATTTGAAATGAAATTTCTTATCTCTTCCCATGGGTTGACGGCTTTTTCCGTAACTGTTTTTCAAACAAACTTAAGGTGTGCATATCAGGTATTTTACTTGCGAATTCTATCACTTTGGTGATCTTTTGATTTTTATCTACTTCTATTACTATTTTATTGGCTCTGTGTTACATTGCCCTGCTTCTGTGCATACCACAATTTATTCTATTTGATGCCAGAAACTGTGTGAAAGGAATGTAGATAGTACTGGCTCAAGAGAAGATAATGCCCAGGCCTGTGGCAGGGCGCAAGCGAGGAAGCTGAAGTCGTCAGATCCGGAGCTGAGCTGAGTGTGACGTAGGTGGAGCTTTTCTTAGACCTGCGAGTTCACCACAGCTTTCATACGTTTTGTGAGAGGGATTAGGCCTCACGCTTCTGAGCTCCCCTGTGATTGTGGAGGCGTCCTCGTGCTTTGCAGCCTTTCGAGAATCTTTTTCTGCCACTCAGGGTTTCAGGTTCTATGGTGGCGTTCAAGCTCTTCCGCTCTGCTTCCAACTCTCTAAGCTTCATGCAGTGTATTTGCTGCTGTGTCCTGGGCTGCGGACCCCACGCTGCCTTGGACCAGACAAACTAGGTGTGTGGGATTAGCGCATCTTTGCTCCGCTGTAACGCCCCCAGCTTTGGGTTGCTGTGCATCCGATGCGCCTCTGATAACTCTCTCCGAAACTTCTTTCCTTGTCCTTAGACTGCGCGCACCACCGCTCTGCATCGGTCCTGTGTAGATGTGGACATCACCCTTGTCCTCCTCTGCGCCAGCGCTCAGCAGGCTATTGCGCATGCTCAGAGAAGGCTCAGAGGCAAGCGGGGATCAATTGGGAATGGCGTTCACCCACCTCCTTGAATTTCTACTCTACGCCAGCCGCATGGAGCTATGAAAGAGCTTGTGCCAGCTATGGCCCGCTCCTCCTTCCCTCTGTCTGTTGTGAGTTTGCTCCTCCTGCTTACATGCCTATGGCTTTGGACTTCTTACTTCACAGGAAGGAAAGTCTTTTCTTAGAAAAATGTATCTAGATTTTATTTTTGTGCTTAACAATCTAATGAAAGAAATGCAGGTTTCAATTTACCTGGCTTGTTCTTTTCTGTTGGGTAGGAATGGTGGTCTCATGGATACACACGTCCTAAATAGCTAAGCAGAAGCACCTGGGTCTTCAGTAATAGAATGTTCTGCATTGGTCAGAGAGAGACAGAGAGACAGAGACACAGAGAGAGAGATAGAGAGCAAAAGACAGACAGAGACAGAGACAGAGACAGAGACAGAGACAAAGAGAAGAGAGCTACATTTACAATATATTTACTCGCTTTATTTTCTTTCATAGAACTGCTTTTATTTCTTCTAAAACACTGAGTATTCAAAAGACAAACAATTTTTTCTTTGAATTATCACGTGTTGATCTCATGAATAGACTCAGAATCCTCAAACTTGTCCTTGCCTTTTATTTTACCGTTCTTGTCCAACAAGTGCGAGATTAGAAGCAAATGTTTCCAGGTTATCGAATATGTACATAGATTTCTAGGGTTTCATCTTTCTCAATGATCACAGTACATTTAGTTGACAAAACAGGGGTGCTTTATTTCTCAAAGAAAACGTTTGAAAAGTTGTATGAAGAAGTAGTTTACTTTTTAAATGGTGGAAATAACTCAGAATATTCTTCCAGAAATGGTTGAGTGACATTTTCATGTGTTACTGTTAACCTGTTTTTCAGGACTGTCTTACACTGCCAAGAGTCTAATTATCTATTGTTTACAGTGTGTCTCTTTATGTTCTGCTTCTAGAACTCTTTGTTCACCACACTCTGTCGCTACTGGCCCTCATGTTCTTCCTGGGAGCTATTTCTCATTGCTCTCAGGCAGGTTTCTGAAGAGTTAAAGCAGTTGAGTTACCACTTCTGCGATTCAGACACACTTCTACGAAGTCAGAGGAGACTGGCTCTTATCTATAAAGAATACAGACTATCCCTGTGAGAGTTCGCTCCCTCTCCTTGGGCACCACTACAGGCTACCCACTGGGAAGGGTCTGCTTCCGGAAGTCGGGTTTTACCACGTGACTTGAGTTAGCCAATGAAAATGAAGACGGATGGCTCATGCTGGTTTTGGACAAAGCGTTGAGAACTCCTCCAGGCTTCTACCAAACTCTTCCCTGTGTCGCACTATGGGAGCAGCAGAGCACTTACTAAGGATGGATCTCTCTACACCTTAGAGAGAGGGAAATGCAGATAGCAATATGCAGGGAACATGGGCAAAAAGTAGATCTCTTTCTCTAATTCACCAAAATCTTCAGATTGTTTCTGTTTCTGAGACTTGACTTTGCCTTTTAAGGGTTATGCTGTGTTAATGGTTTGAATCCTGAAGTAGCACGAGAACCACTATTCATCAAGTGATTGTATTTCTACATGTTCATCCCAGAAAACACAGTGCTTCTAAAGTTAGAGATGGAGACTTACCTAGGAGCTTTTCCTAATTTTTCAGTTTCATCTGAATATCTTGGTTTTTGTTTGTTTTAAAATTTTGTATATTTTTATTTTAAGAGCATAAAAATTAAAAAAAAAAAAAAGAAACAATACAAAATTTCAAGAAAACAAGATGATTGGAATTCAGCAGTGGTTGTTATATTGCATATTGTTGTCTTCCAAGTGGTTCTTCAAGCTGCCAGATAAAGGCGTGTAAAATTGGTCCCAAAATTAAGCATTAACTGTTTCTTTGAGTAAGGTAACAGTTACACAATTGTCTTAGCTATCTTGTGTATACATATAATCTGAAAGGTACAATGGGCATTGTGAAAGGGACAGAAACCACCCCAAAGGGGGGGAAAAAAATGCTGGGATGAGGGAAAGGAGAAAAGAAAGAAAAAAATTTTTTTTTACTTCGTTAAATACTATGTAAATACTGGTTTATGTAATTGTCTCACTGATTGGGCCATTCATATTGCTTACCAGAAGGGCCTTCACCATGTGTGTGTAGGCAAACCACTGCCCACATACTGGGTCATGCCAGGAACTCCTGAGTGCTTGTTGATCTATCGGTCCAAATCTATAACCTGAAACCGCAAAAGTAGCCAGTTGGCAGCAAAGTTTGACATGATCTGAACTCGCTTGACAATAAAACCTGATCTGAACCCACACAAAAGTAGTTGTAGTCAAGCATTAACCCACAAGGAATGAACGTTGACCAGTCGTTCTGGGGAAATGCGTAAGGTGGGATTATAGGCACCCTTGATGACATCACGCTATCTGTGGTGCATATCACCTTGCCCCTCTCAAATCTACCAGGTTCTGATTTCTATAATCCAATGGCTTCCATGCTTAAGATAGAAGGCTGTGGACCTGCGTCAGCCTGTGATCACTTCCTGGACTGTGACTAACCCTTCTCCTTCTGTAGTTGGATCGTAAGTGCCTCATACTTCATCAGATTAATGTCTTCTCAGATTTTTGATGCTAGTCTTGAATGAATCTCTAAGTTTCTAGAACATAACCCCTACTTTCACAGAAGGAATGTCTGCTTGTAATTTTATCATCCATCGTGGGTGACAATGAGATACTAATAAAGGGTACATGCAGTGGGTGTGGATGGCCCTCACCAGAAAATTGCTACTCCAGCGTTAAAATAATACATGTTAGTAAGATGATTTTAATTTAAAGAGTAATTTTACCAATTAAAAATGGCTTTAATAGAAATTTGAGGCTTTAACACAAAAATTAACTGTGAATAAATAATTTTTGTTACTAGCGACCCCACTTTTGTAAGAAATAATAGTCCTGGATTAGGAATGTCCCTAACATAAATTTACCCAGTAGGTAATCGTCACATATCCACACACATCAACAGACCCCTTGAGTTCTGTTTTATGGTCTGAAGAAGGCTGGGCATTTCTGTATAATAATGGCATTCCAAGCTTCTCACATCCATAAATGGCCTAGAATGGCTATTGCTGGCTATCTTTAGATCTATGGAGAGTTATATTTTCTCATGTATAAAATAGTATTTAATCATAAGTAAAACGGCACTAAAATCCCCCACAAGAGTATTAATGAAGTTCAGGCCATTCACTGCTTTTTGATTTGAGCTGCTTTATATTCTGATTATGTTGCTGCTATAAAATGAACAAAGAGTAACATGGAATTTGATAAAGACAAGAAAACTTTTATTAAACTTTTACAACAGTGAAATAAATTATTCATGCAATTGCACGAATAATGGTATTCATGCTGATTAAATCAGCAAAGAGGAGGCAAAATATTCACGTGCGTGGCATGAGCTCCATTCGCAAGCAGTTCTGAAATGAAAATGTAATATAAAACAACGCTGTAGTTGGTCCCCAAAAACGGAAAGAAAAAAAATGCGGAGTACAACATGAATTCAAAAGAGGAGGGACAAGTTTAAAGCAATTGTCCTTCTGAAATCCATGTGCCAGGAGGAATTTTCAAAGAGAGAAAAAATAATTTACAACTTCAAAGGAATTTAAAGAAAGAGGAAACCAGCAAAGATGACAATCACGGGAGAGAGACAGACCTAGGCTTAGCAGAGGGAGAGAATGGGTATTTATCCAGTGAACCGTTCATAACATATCCCATCTGGGGCTTGAATAAAATAAGATTCTCTCCAAATTGGGCTATTGGACACATGCCAGCCTTTGGGCATGATGTAAGGAGCTGCCATTGGGAACAAGGTGTCTTCCACGTCCCCGTGCCACCTGTTTTAAGATTTGTGACAATCACTTGTCCTTTCATCAAAATATTCACAGAAAGAAAGTGTCAGAGTTCATACTTGTCTTTCCACATCGCTGAGCTCATGAAGCACAGGAGAAAACCCCCGTCACCCACAGAATTCCAAAGAGCTGAGTGTGAGCTGCAGCGTGCGGCCAGGGAGTGGGAGGAGAGGAAGGGGAGAGGAAGGTATCCCAGGAGTGCGCATGCGCGGTGCAGGGGGCGGGCCCAGGGCACCAGGAATGGAGGCAGCCAGAAATAGTGAAACTTCTTACCCATGATGCACTCTGCCACCTCCGGAAGGCTCTCCACTCCAGGCATGTGCTTTGCACCACGAGGCCACCTCTTGGATTTCAGCAACTGCGCCGAAGCCACAGTGTGGACGACTGGGGACATCTGGTGTCCAGCTCCTGGGTTCTCCCTGGGTACCCTGCTCACCACCCTGCCTGTCCCTTTCCACATAATGGGTTACCCTGTGCCAGGATACCTGGTACCTGGTCCCTGGTCTATCTTTCTCATTCTTACCACCACATCTCTCAGTAAGACCAACAGATCCCTACTTAGCATTTCATGGGGATGACACGAAAAGGCTCCCCATACAGCAAGACTGTACTAAAAACAGCTCTCGGCTCAATTCTCAGATCCTCCAGAACTTAGGGGAACTTTGGATCCAGCTTCAAGGCCCTCACCCCTTGCGTATAATTTTTAGACAGAAAATAATATTGCTGGAAAAAAGGTGAGAACATCTTTGCTAAATAAATAACTTGTAGCATACTGCTGCCACAGAATTATCTAGGGCTAGTAATCCCTTTCGTCTTTATCAAATGTGGCTGCTGAGGGC
The DNA here is from genome assembly GCA_004027915.1 of Capromys pilorides. Taxonomy (NCBI): domain Eukaryota; kingdom Metazoa; phylum Chordata; class Mammalia; order Rodentia; family Capromyidae; genus Capromys; species Capromys pilorides. The sequence continues at coordinate 13,427 of PVKN010021545.1, forward strand.
TGGTAGTATAGCTCAGCAGACTAAGTGCTTGGCAAGCACAGAGGCCAGGCCAGCTCCCTGGTTTCTCATGCTGCACCGGTCTTGCCCCCAGGTGTGCTGAACCAGCGATGGAGTCTGGGCATGGTGGTGCACACCTGTAATCCCAGCACTAGGGAGGCAGAAGTCAGGAGGATCACTCTGAGTCTGAGCTGCATAGTGAGACCCTCCGCGTGCGCGCGCACACACACACACACACACACACACACACACACACACACACAAAGTAGCTGCTATTCATGGTGATACCATGAGGTACTGACATTGCCTCTATGAATGAAGAAAGTGCTGTCTCCATTGAAAAGCTGGGCTAGGCTTCCTTCTACACAGTAGATGGAAGTATCATGTTGTATCTCCCGGATGTGACAAGGGGGAGCCAAGCAAAAAGTTTTAAAAATCCTACATGTGTCAGGGATTGTGCTGGGTATTAATGATAAAGAACTGATGAAAGTGTGGGTGTGGCTGAGCATCTGCAGTGCTAGGGGCATGCCCTGGGAGGTTGCATCTTTACAAAGTGCCCTTTGCCTGTACCCAGTTTCTGACCTCCTTGGGTGGACTAGCTCTCCCACCTCACTAGCTTTTGCTGTGCCTTTCTTGCCTTGGAACTAGTTGACCATGGACTGAGCCCTCTGACACTATGAACTTCTCATATGTAGAACCATGTTAAACGTACAGAGCATCAGTCATGAAATGGACAGAGCTGTTATGGTTTATGTCTAGTTGTTCCCCAAAAGCCTCATGCAATCATGAGGCAGGGACTTCTAGAGTTTGAGAGTTGACTCATGATCCACTGGGATTATGTGTTTTAGTACTGATGGGAGTATGGGTCTGAGTACTTCTGGGATTATGGGTGTGCCTAAGGTAGATAGGCTAAGGCAGAGAGCCTGAATGTAATATAAAGGGAGACAGAGAGACAGACACTCGCTGTTGCTCTCTGAGCCCTGATTGTTCAGTTGCCTCTGTCACGATTGTTGCTGTTCCACCACCATGAACTGGACGCTCTCTGCCCTGTTCCATTCAACCTTGGGCCAACCGAATATGGACTGAAACCTCCAGTAACTGTGAGCTAAATAAACCTTTCCTTCATTAATTTTGGGTGTTGGGTATTTGTCCCAGAAATGAGAGAAGAGTAAGTAAGACAAAAGCATATGACAAATGCCTAGTGGATTCCAGAGAAGAGTGTAACACAGAGGAATATTCTTTATTGAGTAGAACATGTCTGCGTCAAGCCCTGACATTGTGTGGTGTTTTGTAGACAGGCAAAGCCAGGGCCACAGGAGGTAAATGTCCAGGTGCTTCTGGGGGAGGTGTGGGGCAGGATACGGTGTAGATGCTTCCTAACTGTGTCGGATGATTTTCTCTCCTGTTCATATTTCCAGCATCCCAGAAGATATGGAAGCGCCATGCTAAAGCCTGAAACCTTCAGGATTGAGAAGGACACTGCTGCAGTGGATGCAGCTATTCCTGCACTTTTCTCTGCCCCAGTGCAACTGCTCTATTCACTGCTCTCTAAATGCAAATGGCAAATGCATCCAACTTGGGGGTGGGGAAGAGGCTAGTTAATTGTGTCAGCAATGGATCTTCATTTACTCCGCAAAGGCAGAACTGAACTGCACTATGAGCTTTGTCTGTCAACTGCAATGGTCAAGATGCAGCTATGGTCAAGATTCTAATGTCCCAATTTATGTTTTTATGTGTGAACTTGTGGACTTGTTTATAGAAAGAAAAACTTTTTTTGAGTTTGCTATGGTTTGTTTATATGTGTCCCCCAAAGCCTCATGTAGCCATGGGTCAGCTTCTGGAATTCATAATTGATTATTGTGAAAATGGGTGCTGCACCTCCCCTGGGGCAGGTGATTTGCATTTCAATGTAAGGAAGGAAGAGAAGTTAGCTGCTTGAGCTGCTGCTAACACTCCCTGGGCTCTTGCTCTTAGCTGTCACCATAAAAGGCTGTCCTCTGCCATATGCCTACTCTGCCTTGGAGCCAGCTGAATATGGATTGAAACCTCCAGTAACTGTGAGCTAAACAAACCTTTCCTTC
>PVKN010021546.1:0-15495 GCA_004027915.1 Capromys pilorides
CTTTTGATTGCTAATCGCATGTATTTGAATTTTTTTCTTCCCTCTTTTTGATTTGGCTGCCTAGGAGGTTATTGATTTTGTTTATTCTTCCAAAGAACAAACTTTGCAATTCTCTAATTCTTTGTATGGCTTTCTTAGTTTCCATTGTTTTAATTTCTTCTCAGATCTTTATTATTTCTTGCTTTCTTTGGGCTTTGAGCTTGACTTGCTCTTCTTTTTCTAGATGCTGTATTACATGATGCTATCTTCAAATTAATTGTTCAGATTATCAGATATAAATGTGTAAACTTTATTTAAAGAAAAAACAAAATCATAACAAAGAAGTTATAAGAAATTCAAAAGAGGAATAAAAAAGTAAAAAAAATAAATTAAAATTTTAAAAATCAAAATAAAAAGAAAAAAGTAAACATTAACTGCTCTTTGGCACAGCATGGTGGAATACATTTGTTACATGAAAGGGCCAACACTCAAACACACATCTGCCTAATGTGGTGGTCTAATCTCTGTAACACCAGATTCTGTGCTTGGGACCTAAGAGTGCTTTTGGTACTTACCACTGTGAGCATGTTTCCCAAACACTAAAACTCCTTCATTCTGAATGTGAGTGAGGATTCAATTAATTCACCAGAAAGACCTAATCTTCAAACTTTACTATGTATCTGTTCTGTATGAGGACTTGGCTAACCCTGGTTAGAGATGAATAGTGTGTGGGGCCTTAAAGGAGTTAATGACCCAAGGTGACAGTAGGTTTTTGGTTTTGTTTTAAGCAACGTGATAGAGGCCATAGGAGACCAGAAGGAAGAATCTGAAAGTTGGAGCTGGCAGTATGAGGAAAGTTCAAGAACAGGCTGGGACTTGAGAAATATATTAGAACAAATCAGCAAATCAAGACAAACAACTCATTCTAGACAGAAAGAAACAGCAGCAAAGATATAGATTGTGATTCCTGGACCAGACATTGATTGGTACAGCTGGAATGTAGACATGAACTGGCATTGGTAAGAGTGAATAGGCAAGGAGTTGTTTTTCTGGAACATAAAACCCAGGAAAAGGCATGGTGAGGACAATTTTAGGAGGTGCTACTAGAAAAGTGTCTAGGGAGCAGATTGCCTACTCTTTTACTCAGTATCCACTAAGCACCGAAAGACCCCAGGTACCATGTTAGGCACTATGGACACAGCCATCACAAGACATAGAATTTAAAGTGTGGAGGAGGATAATAAACAAGTAGACAAGTAAGCAAGTCCTAAGTACATGCATAAGAAGGATCATGAAGGCCAGGTCCAGGGATTTGAGATGGTGGAGAGCCCTTGCAGGACTGTGGTTAGATCTGTATTCACAGGCAAGCAGGAAGAACTCAGAGTGCAGATGGCCTCACAGGCTGACCAGACACTCTTAGTATAGGACTGGACATACCAATGGGATCAGGTAAAGCTACATAATCTGGACCTCAGTACAGTGTGCTCCTTGTCTAGGGTTCTCCTCCCAGCCCTTCCTCAGCCCTCAAGAAATCTATAGGCAAGGATAGATACTTCCTAATCCCTGAGCTGACCTCATGCTCTGAGAGAGGTGGGTGTGGGGCACTGATTGTAACAACATAAAGCCTTTGCCTTTGACCTTGGCAGAGAAGTCTGTCTAAGACTCACATTCTGCTGCTGACTGGCTGGAGACCCTGGGGCCTTGTCCACCTGCTACATAGTGGACATATTCTGGGTTGGAGCCAAGAAACTTGACCTTGAGCTAGATTGCTGCTTTTGGCGAGTTGCTATGTGTCCACAATCAGGTTTCTACAGTTTTCTGGGCCCTGTTTCTTTCTCAGAAAAATAGAGACAATAATCCTGCTTTCTCACTCATGTCACAGAGCCTTTTGTCATTTGATTTTCATAACCCAGGAAGTGGGTTTTCTCATCACTTCTTAGTCATGAGAGGGTTAGTGGATTCTCTCACCATTTCTTATCTTCCTTTTACGGAGTAAGACAATAAGACAGAGAAAACTAGGTGATTTTCCTGGGAGTGAGACCCACCATCAGCAGTAATCAGAGAAATGAACTGGGTCTGAGTGCAGAACCTTCTGTGGTTTTGATGAGTGTCCCCAAAAGGCCCATGTATAAAGTCTTTATTCCAGGGTAGCAGTATTGGGAAGTACTATGAACCTTTAAGAGGAAAGATTTAGTGGGAGGTCTTGGGTCACTAGGTGTGTGTCTTCAAAGGTAACTGTGTGCTTCTACTCATTCTGCCACCCTCTCTCTGCTTCCTGCCTTGAAAGGTCACCTTCTTCTAACATGTGCTCTCACCATTCCCATCCTCCACCCTGGCAGAAGCCAGAGCACCAAGCACCGATGCCAACTTTTAACCTCCAAATATGGGCTAAGCAAAACTTTTCTCCCCAGGAAGCCAACGGCCTTGGGTATTTTATGGTAGTGAAACAAAGCTGACTGATACCTCATCCTTTTCCCCTCCAGTCTTCTGTACCTTTTCCCTGTGCACATGGAACCCTGTGCCAGCTTAGGAGAGAGAGAAGTGATTTTAAAACTACTCAGAAGAACCATAGTGTGAAGCTATACCAAGCTAGGAGGAATACGCACTCATGTGCTATTGCATAGTGGGGTGTCTACGACTAACACGAATGTACTGCATGTTCCCAAACAGCTACAAATTAGACTCTTGAGTGCTCTCACCCCAAAGAAACAACAAATGTGCTCAGTGGTAAGTATGTTAAGTACCCTGATTTAATCATTATGTAATATATGCATCACACTGTACTCTATAAATATGTATAATTATGTGTCAATTAAAAGCAACATTAGTGGGACCAGACAAATGAGAGAATACTCAGCCCTCAGGCATGTGGCCTCTGCTAGGTGTGGGTCACATGAATGGGAAGACAGTGACTATGGCAGGATATATCATAGAAGAGGTAACAGGCACAGAAGAGTGGGGAAAAATGACCTTGGGAAATACCATACAGAACTTGGTAAGAACTACAGTTACCTCTTGAGTTGCCTCCTTATATCCCATCATGACCCCTTGAGGGCAGAGGCTTCTGGGACATAAAATAGCTGACACCCTCAGATGGCTTTTTGGAGTCAAGTGTGAGCTCCCCACTGAGGCCTCCCAAGATCTGCAGCCTCAAACCCCAAGAAGCCTTGTGATGCCCTCTTGCTGCACCAGAGCCTTGCTCTGCATGGCTCAGAGCCCTTCCTCCCCTTCTTGAGGGCTGAGTACCAAAATGAGGTCAGCATGGCCTTTCACTTCATTACTCAGTCAGGCTCAGAGATGTGAAGCGGTTTGTCAAAGATCACAGTGATTAAATGTAAAGCTGGACCAAGCTTCTCTTCTGAGGGTTAAGAACTTAAGTTTGCAGACTAAAAAATTAGAGAAAAAGAAAGGCTACAAGGACAGCCAATATTTTTGCCCTAGCCCTTCAAGATCAATGAGAACTTAGGACATAAGGGAGCCTGTACTGTAACATCCTATAACTCAGTGGTGTCCTAAATTTTCTGTTCAAGGAGATTATAGAGCCACAGACAAAAGGGATCGATGATGTGTAATATGCCTAAGGAGAGGCACCTAAAGAGAAAACATTCTCTCAGTCTCTCAGAGAGCAAACTGGTCATGCAATGTCAATGACTCATCCAGACAGCTGACACTGACAAAAGTTCTACAAAACACTGTACATGGTTTCAAGATAAATCCTGAGGAGATTTGACTGACTTTGTCAGATACGAAAGTTATGTATTTTATTATATAGGTCTTTTGTTATATTGGCCTTAACCATCTAGCAGAAAAGTTTAACCATGAGGCATAAAAAGTAAAGCCAGATTAGTATGATGAGTTGTAAAAGGTCCAAGTCAACAACTTCCAACATTGCCAGTTCTGCTGATAACCCCCTGTTATTATGGAATATTGCACTATGTATGTAACTACTTTCTCTTAGTTCAATGCGAAGAAATATTTGTACCAATAGTGTTTAGAAAAGTTACCATTGGGGCCGGCAAGATAGCTCAGTGGTCTAAAGGCCTGCTTAGGCAAGCTTAGGCAACCACAGAGATCGAGGTTTGATCCCCGCCACCACATCTGTGCCAGCCCCACTCCCAGGGCAGGCTGAGCCGGCCATAACATAAATAAATAAAGCTTAAAAAAAAGTTCCAGAAAAGTTGTCATGTCTGCCTCTTGTGTTCTGAACAACTACTATAGAGACAACAATAGGCATTGTATTAATTATTGTAGCTATCTTACTAACATGTTTTGAAGCTGTCTCATTATTTCTTATTAAAAGTAATAAAAAATAAATGTAAAGTTGGAATTCAAATATGGAAATGTCTTGTTACAAAGTCTGCACTTCTGAACATTATACTAGTCAGCTTTAAGATGCAGTCTGCACAAGTAATGGAAAATGCAAGAGAAGGTGTGGACACTAGAGGAATTTATTATTCTCAAACATCAAGAAATCTGATCTTAAGTAATTCCAGGGTAGAGGCAGGTAGTAGTTCAACTATGTCAGCGAGGATCTATGAAGCTCCTTAGGGACTCACTGACGTACATAACATGACAGTGAGCCTAGGCTCTATCATACAAAGGGATCACACTCCTACCAGATTCCCTGGAACACATTCATTGGTGTCTTGAGTAACACATTGTAAAGTGACCCAACTCATCCGTACACATGGAGATTCCACGTGCAGAGGGAGAGACACTGGTCCCTTTGAGCACTTCTGCCCTCCTGCTCTTCCTGCTGTAGACACATCTGATCAAGATTTCCAGCACAGTGCACTCAACACTTTCCTATTTTCCTGTCCTCCAGAAATCATGTGAGACAATAAACGATTTTTCTTTCAGACCACTAAGAATGGGTAATTTGTTATTTGGTGGTAGACAATTAAAGTCCATGATCAGTTTAGGACAACCAGGTTTCATCTTCTGTGGTCGAACACATTGCCAGTTACATAAAACTAGGGTTGCATCCACAAAGAAGATGGGGCAAGAACTCAGTAATGTCTACTCCCAACCAAGAGTTTTGGAGATGGAAGAACTGCCTACTAAATTCTTAGTGACCACAGAATCCTGGGAGCTACCCCATGATTGCGCTTAGGCTTTGCTCTAAGTGATGGCTTAGTCATTACAACATCTATATAAGAGCTGAAAATGTTAAGAGCTCTTGATTCAGGTCCCTAGACTGCTAGCATGCCCTGCTTCTTGCTGCAGACAAGCAAGATTAAATCATTCCGGTGGATTAAAGCATTCCACTGACCTTGAGAACTTTTTTGGGTCAAGCTCTCTGCAGATTCCATAGCACAGAAATGAAAATATAGTCCTGTCCTGGGGTCCAGGCCCTCTCAGAATCAAACATAGGCATGCATAACATAAATTACTGCCAGCTCCAGCATAAAGAATGTGGTATTTGTAAGGAAGTACACAGATGTGAAGAGAGCCCTAGCCTTTCAAGTCACTTCTGAGTGGGAGGAAATGGGAGATGGCAGGGGAGGGGCCTTGTGGCAGCCACAGCAGCCTTGCAGAGGAAGACCAGTGCCTGCCCACGTTTCCCCCTGGACACCCCTCTTTCTCTCTGCACTCCTACCAAGGGAGTTCCTTTCTGTTCCCAGAATTTCTGGAGCTCATTCTTATCTCAAGATTGTTGCATGTGCTACTGCTTTTGCATATCTCACTTCTCTTTTCCCCAGTTTTCACATGACTTATCATTTAAACTTCAAATCAGATATTGCGTTTTGTGATGGTTAATTTTGATTGTCAACCTGGTTGGTTTGAGAACCCCCTAAGGAATTAATGAAGCACATTTCCAGATGTCTGTAAAAGTGATTTCTGAGATTAGTTTTGTGCTATGCAGCAAACTACAGGGGAAGATGGCACTGGTGAGGGCCCTGGCAGAATGAAAACAGAAAGAAAAGAAAACTTCCCTCCCCACCTCTCTCTCCCTCTCCTGGGCTACATGAGGTAAGGCAAATGGCTTTCTTCTACCATTCCCTTTCACCATAATATTTCTGCCTAGCACAGACCTAAAAGCAATACAGCTATCAAACCATAGAATTTCTGAAATCATGAGCCAAAATTACTTTTCTCCTTTAACTTGTCATTCTTAGGTGTTTTGTCGCAGCCATGGAAAGCAGACTACCATGTCTCTTTAGATGTGTACTATCTCTTGGCCACTCAGTGTTAGCCCAGGCTTCACATGACACAGCCTCACCCACACTAATTGAACAACGGGAAGTTGTTCCCTGTAGTGACAGCACCAAGCCCAGAGTCCATCTAGTAAGTGGTGAGGGTGCCAAAAGTGTGGCTGCCTCCTAAGCTGACTGTCCTGTGTCTGGTCTGGCTGAGGTGCACCTGGTTCCAGTTTGGAACTACTGTCTATCCCCATAGAGTCAAACCACTAGCCAGTGGAAGAAGCAGCAGAGACAAGGGTAGGAAATGGACAAGTTCTGGAGACTGACAGGTGCCAACGCAAGGTGCATAGGAACCAAGGAGAGAAGGGAACAGCCACTCAGGCTGTCCTCCTGCTGAGGCACTAGGCTTCAGGTCCAGTCTTAGGTATCCTAGTTCAGGCCTATGGTCAGGATCTCAGAACAGGTAGCAAATCTACTTGTGGCCCAGCTGGTACAAGAACCAATGCATTACATGTGCCAGGTAACATGTTAGGATCTTTACAGACCTCCTCCTCTTCCATTCCCACTGCACATGGAGGGAATAGAGGCCCACAGAGGTCACTGACTGGCTTACTCACAACCAGACTTCTGAGGAAGGACAGGCCCATGTTGTTCCCTTCCCAGGGCTCACTAATATCAGAAACAAAGATTCCTCAAATTGCTGACACCGTTTAGCTGGAAAGTTGGCTCTGAGCTTTCCCATCCCCTTCTGTGGGGCCCTGGTTGCAACTGGTTGTGCCTAACTCCCTGGGTGTCATAGGATTGGTCCACATAAGCATGGCCCGTCGCTGGGAGAGGAGCTGTCATTTACTTGGAGACATCGAGTCCAAGCTTGGCTCTGTTCCTTGACTGTACAGTTTCAGAGGATCCCTCACCTCTCTGTCTTAGTTTCTTATCTCATAGAAGAGATTGTTTCCTGACCAGGCACTACCTCAAGGGATTTTCGAGAGGACAGATGAGAGTAGGAAAACTCAAGAGCCTTTAGTACCATGCTGACTACATTCTACAATCATCTGCAAACCTTTAAAAACAGAATGTTGGTATCTACACCTTCACTCTGCTGCTGGCCCTGGGCAGTTAAACCAGAACCACAGACAGCAACAGTATTTTGAGATGCCTTGAATTACTGCCTAAGAGGATGAAAAACTGCATTATTACCTGGAAGAATCATGTAAGGTTTGATGTTTAAAAAGAAAAAAACACAGTTCTTTTGGAAACAGGCATCCCTTTAAGAACACCCAGATGCTGATGTCTGTATTCATGGTGTGAGCCACTATTGTCTAAGCAAGTTCTCCATTTGCTTCTCACAGTGTTTTGAAAGTCAAATCTGCTTACCATAAGTTTATGAAGCCTTTTTACAGAGAGCAAAGCGGTCAAGCAATGGCTGTGACTCATCCAGATGGCTGACACTGACAACATTCTATAAAGCACTGTACATGGTTTCAAAGTAAATCCTGAGGGAATTTGACTGACCTTGGGAGATACAAAAGTTACATGTTTTGTTATACAGGTCTTGCTTTAACTTCCCTTAACCACCAGCAGAAAAGTTTAACCACAAGGCATAAAATGTAAAGCTAGATTAGTATGCTGAGCTATAAAAAGCTTAAATCAACAGCTTCTGACATTGCCAGTCCTGCCAATAATCCATTGCGATTATGGAATACTGGACTATGTATACAACTACTTTCTCTTAGTTCAATGACAAGAAATTTTTTGTACTAACAATGATTAGAAAAATTATGTCTACATTCTGTGCTCTGTATAACTACTATGAGGACAACAATATGCATTGTATCAGTTATTGGGAATGTACTACTAGTATGTTTTGAAACTGTCACATTGCTATTTTTTATTAAAAGAAAAAAAAAAGTTTATGAAGCTTTGACCACAAATATAAACAGCTGTGGATTTATAAATTTCTTAAATAAGTGTGAAAGTTTTAGTTTTGAGAGAAAAGCTCTTTCTCTTACTGACTTTCTCTGTGATGATAGACTCTATTTCACCAAGAACATTTAAGTGCCTCAGTGTTTGTATGGCAGGCAGAGCAGATGCCAGTGCAGGTTCCAGCCTATGAGATGTTTTGCAAGATCCTCAAAGACATGGTCAGGTACGCAGAGTACCTGAGAGCACTGGACATGTGCTGGGATCCACAGAACCAGCAAGAGCCGTAAAGCTACGAAGGATTTTCATGAGCAGTTGCAATTGTATTGAGAGGGGTAGTGCCAGTCCTGTCATGGGGATGGCAAAGGGGCCTCAACTAACACAAACAAGGGGCCAATAGCAGATTGCATGTAGCATGTGGGTGCCAGAGAGAACACGCAGCTATGTATATGTCTCTGACTGTGGACACAGAATCTGTACCTACAAAGAAATTATTTCAGAAATAAGGCAATTTTGTGAATGTTTAAAATGCCTGGAGCATTAAAGTAATATTTTTTAAAAAAAATTGCTCGCACCAGAGTCACAAAGGGACCTCCATGACCAGCCTCTGCTTAAATATTTGCTACAACAGGGGATTTAGCCCATGCTAGTACCAAAAGTTCCCACCAGACAGATTTGGGGATGAAATGAAGGCACCAAGCCCTGGCAAAGTGTCTTAATGAAAGGCTGACTATCCTGCAAGTAACTCTATCAGGGTGCATGAAAATCCTCATGGGCAAAGGGAAAGACCGAAGCTGGGAGTTTAAGGAAAGGAGATTCTGAGGTTTGGGGACTTGCTGATGGGAGGAGGCAGAGGGCATGTGCTCAAAGTCAAGGTTCGGTGCAGGTAAGGTTTTCTTCTACCTGTACCATGTCCCCAAAGACTGCCCTGTGCATACGGCCAAAGGAAGTAACCCTGTAGCAAGTGCCCTCCAGCTCCCTAATAAGATCACAAGGAACTGGTTGCCTGCTGGGCTGGACTCTGGAAGCTGCACCGATCATTAGCTGATGATTAGGGGCACCTGGAAGCTGTGACTTTTGGCAGGACAACCTGTGGTTTCCTGCTGGGCAAATGGCCCACAAGCCACCCAAATGCCAGGCACTACACAGTTGAGTCTTGGACCTGCTTTGGCTCCAACTGAGGGTGTGACTAGCATTCTCCCTCAAGCATTAGAATAGAACAGATCATGCTACTGTGACTGGATTTATTGCTGGATTTGATCCTGCTACAACCCTAGAGGTAAAAATTTATAACTGCTCTTTGGTTGACCAAGATAGGCACAAGTAGCAATGGCCTGTTTTGGACCTTTGTTCAAATCCTGGCTCTTCAGCTCTTTGAATTTCAGTTACTCTCTCCCTTAATCCAAAACAGAGATCTCTGAAAATTAGATGAGATATTCTTCACTATTATGTGATAGCAACAGATGATCAGTCCTACTGCATTTCACTGTGTTGCCCAGGTAGCCTCAAATCCCTAGACTGAAATGGTCTTTCTGCCTCAACCCCACAAGGAGCTCCAGCTATGGGTACATACCACCATGCAGAGCAGGAATAAATTCTTTAAAATGCCAGACATTTATCCTTTTAAATAGGCTATACAAACAGGTCTTATGGGCAGAGAGATACCTGTGTGTCCAGCCATAGAATGCACAGGAAAATGAGAATCTCACTAGGCAGCTTTATTTTCCCCCCGCTTTTTTTTTTCCAGAACCAGGGACTCAAGACCTTGCACTTGCCAGGCAGGTACTTGTGCCCCTGAGCTATCTCCCGGCCCCTTCCTGTTATCATTTTATTATGGAGTTCTCCCACTCTGTGCTCAGAGCTGGAGACACAAAGATGAAAATAGAAGGAAAAACAATTCTGTCCTGGAGGTTGAACCTATAGCAAAGGAAGATTTGAAACTTGAGGGACCTATAGAATCCCTCTCAGTATTCTGAGGATCCCTGGCTTCCCAGGGCTGCTGTCTGGACCTTCAGCTTGGGCTGTTCCTATGTTAGCTGCTAGTCTGCTTGTCCCCATGTCCCCTTGTGAGCTCATGCACACTTGGCTCAGAGCCTTTCTGACTCTTCTCCTCAGGGACCTCCAGTGCTCTGCTTTCCACCATTCCCTGAGGTATTTTCTGGCATTGACCCTACCCCCTCCCAAGAAGGTGGAGCCAGGGCAGAACTTGGTTCTGTGCCCACACAAGTTCAAAAGCAATGTGCTTTTGTGTATTTTTCTTCCCCTGAGCTTCAGTAAGCTGCTGGCTCATTCACTCCATTCCTTCAGTCTCACAAATACAAAATATTGGCTTGTGTCCCCTTAAGGGTGGGTCCCAGTAAGGGTGGATCTCCCAATAAGGGTGTGCCTGTAGCCTGTATGGTTAATTCATCTCTTACTTTTTAAAGAAGAGAAAAATGGAGGCTCAAAACAGTTGGATTAAAAAGAAGAAGACAGCACTGCAACTATCTCCCAATTCCCCTATCAGGCTCAACACAGTGACCACCTTTCCTTACAACCGCGGTAGATCAATTGATGTCATTGCCTGTTGTGAAATGGCCTCCAGTGAAAGGGCTGAAGGAATTTCTATTTACTCAACAAATAGTCTTTGCAGTGTGGCAGGCACTGTTCTACACCTTTGGCATTTGACCATCCACAAGACAAACATGGAGCTTGGATTCTCATCAAGACATAAATAGTAACAGGCAAATACATGAATGAACAAGAATGTTGCAGAGAGTAACACACCCTATGAAGACAATACATCAGGATACTGAGCTAGATAGTGACTAGAAGGGAAAGGGATTACTCACTACATTGGAAGTCAGAGAGCATGCACGTGATAGGAAGGATCCGACCACGTTAAGAGCCCTTGGAAGAGTGTTTCAGGCTATGAGAGCTACAGTGGAAGAGTCCTCAAGAGGGGACAGCCTCCATGTGTGCATGAAGCAGCAAAAAAGATCAGTGCGATTGGAGCAGAAAGAAGACAAATGTCACACTACAGTCAAATAGGTGAGAGCAAATCAAATAGGCCTTGTCTGTTTGGGAGAGAGACCAGGACTCACTGCGCCAAAGAGAAGTTAGCTAGTTGGATGCTTGTCACAAGAACTAAATGGCACTTCATTTACAGGGACAGGAGAGAAACCTTCAAGATATGAGGCCTTCGCTACGTGCTTAGTGCCTCCATGAGATGTCTGGAGGTTTCCTGGCCTTTGGAGTCATTCTTTTCTAGTAATATGCCTTACCGCACCAGTTTAGAACATCTCACTTCCCTTTTTCTACTATTCCCATGAGCACCAGCTCACCCTCAGAAACATTTCTACATTTGTCATTTTGCCCAAGAACCCTGCAATCTTTTTGAGGCAGGTGGAATCCTGCTTCTAAACACCAAGGGGAGAAAGAAATACAAGGACTTCCCTGTCTATATAAAAGTACCACACAAAGCAGCAGTACTTCTGTGTTATGGCTTGTATCTAGTTGTCCCCTAAGGCCTCATGTAAATCATGGGGCAGTTACTGCTTGAGGAGCAGCATGTGGCTCAAAGGGTGGGGCCAGAGGACCAGAGCGGGCTCAAGGGGTGGGGCCAGAGAGGCATGAAACATTAAACAGACAGTATTCCCCCCAAGTCCTGGGGGCCTCTCTTGGAAGTATGGAGTGGTTTATCCTGGACATGGCAGCACCCAGCCTCTCTTTCAGACCCTGTAGTGCGGGGCGGCAGTGTCCCGAGGTCTTACTATGTAATTCAGTCTCTTTTAAACTATGAAACCTCCAGTAACTGTGAGCTAACCAAAACTTTCCTTCGGTAAGATTTAGTGTCGGGTATTTGCCCCAGCAACAAGAGAAGAGTAACTAAAACATCCTGCTTCTGTAACTATCACAAAGCAGCAGTGTTGAGCATTAGTCTTACACAGCCATGTGGACAACGGACTGCTACGGCAAGGCAGGATGGCTCGTGAGATCCTTCCTGCCGATGCTATGCCTCTACCCCATGCTTGTCTTCCTGAACTGAAACTCTGCTGCAGACACATTCTTGTACTCAACACTTCTTTTTTGTGTGCCAACCTCAAATCAGGGTGTCTGGGTCCAGACAGGACCAAATGAACCCAGCTTTTCCCATGAACCCAGTCTGTTTTCCTTTCCGATGAATTTTTCTTTAGGGATTTCTAACAGTTTATTTAAAAAAAATTTTTTTTTTTTTACTAGCACTTTAAATCTGGACTCTCCCAATGAGATTTTTAATTCTATAAGTCAGAAGGCATGGGTTAGAAAATATTAGTATCTGCATTTCCAGAAAGCCCTAGAATATTTTGCTTCAGAAAAGAAAGTATCTTGACTATTTTCAGGAGAAAATGTATTTATTTTTGTGTTAAATTTCTAGAGTTTAAAAATACCACAGGAGCCAGGGAGATAGCTCAGCAGTCTAAGCCGCCTGCCTGGCAAGCACAAGGACCCTAGTTCAATCCCCTGTACTACATGCCATGCTGGCACTGTGCCATACTGGCCACCAAAATCAGGCATAGTGGTATATACCTGTAATCCCCATGCTGGGGAGGCTGAGACAGGAGGAGCACGAGTCCAAGCTGCATGGTGAGACATTGTACCAAACAAATAAATAAATAGATCTTGAAAATATATTAAAAATATCGCAGACCTGTCAACAATAAGAAAACAATATTAATAAATTATTTGTTTAATTTCTGTCATACACATACCTCACACTTGTATATATACGTGTGTGTGTGTGTGTGTGTGTGTGTGTGTGTGTGTGTGTGTGTGCTTTTCCCAAAAACTGAAAGCAGGCTTTTTTTTCCATTATCAATGAGAAAGCAAAACCTGGCTCTGCTGCCAGCCAGACCATTGTGTTCCTATTGAGCATCGACAATGCTCAACAGTCACAGAATATAAACCAAGTCCCAGCGCTGTGGCCCTGCTGCATCTGTGCCCCAAATAAGAGAAAGACAAAGCCAAAAAATTACATAACACCCCTTCCTTTGGTTGATGCGAAGGACTGACTACTGCTATTTTTTTTTATTTTTAGAGAAAATACATTATGAGAAAATGCATTATGAAAAAATGAATTAAAATACCCAATGACTGAATTGCCTTTGTTTGCTACTATCCTTTGCTAGAATCTGATACCTTTTTCCCAACTTAAAATCATCAGACTTAAACCAAAATTCTCGGGACTGGGGAGATAGCTCAGGGGTACAAGTGCCTGCCTGGCAAGTGCAAGGTCCTGAGTTCAATCCCTGGTTCCACAAAAATAAATAAATAAACCAAAATTCTCTTAAAAATTCTCCCCACCCTACTTGAGCACCTTCACTATGTCACATTCCCCCTGTAGATGCTCAGAGGTGTGCTTTCCCCTGCTCCAGAAAACCACATACATGTCCCTCCTGCTACATGTGCACTCCTGGTGGTCACAGCACATATCTCTATCATCTATCCATCCCAACTATGCTTTTTAGTACTTGCTTTGCGATCTGTTGTTTGTGTGGCAACATCTATGTCACTTTCATTTTATCAATATTCCTGGTCATACATTCTCTTATCATAGAATCTCATCACACTAACTTTTTTACTTTGTGTCATTTATTTGAATTACTCCTATGCTTTACTGTAACTATCTGCTTCTTTCTGTCAGATCTACTGGATCCCAAGGTAAAACTTCCACTCCATAAAGCCAGATACAAGTTAAGAATTTAGTGAATGAAGACTCAAATCAGAGGAGGACCAGAAAACGGTTCATTAGCAAACTAAAGAGAATGAGAAGAGTGAAATCTCAGTCACGAGCATGCTCCTGGCCATTGGAAAAGTCAGTGACATCAAAGTTTGGGAAGAAAGTGACTATGTGTCTACACAGTGAGCAACCTGAGCCTTGCTGGATGCCCCCACGTAAGATCTTTGGGAGTCAGCAAGCAGCCTTCACCAGTGGGTAGCTACAGCACCAGTGGTCCCAGCACTAGAACCAGCAGTACCCTCCTGAGGCTGGTACTATGGTTGGGCCATGTTGGGTGGTCACCCTGGGATGGGGCTGATCAGGGTCCTTCCAAGTTCTTAAAATGTTAGACCAGCACCAGCACAAGTTCCACACCTGTGGCTAAGGTCAGAGCTTGCCAGAGTTCTTCAGGCCACCCAGAGTCTCCCACATTTCTTAAATGGCACCAGCAAAGCTCCTCACCTGCGTACATTGGGCCAAGAAATCAGAACTCTCCCTGGTTTTTATTCTTTATATATGATAATTAACTTTGTAAGATCTTATACATTAATTTGGTGCTGGAAAAATGAAAAAGGGAATGGGATGGGGAGAAAGAAACTGAAATGTGTTGTGTATTTGTACCAGTTCCCTACAGTGAATGTAACCCTATGTACTACAAATGTGCTAATAAAAGTCAAAAAAAGCAAAAGAAAGGGAAACACCTCCCCTAAACACCTGGAAACTTAAAGACAGTGAACTTGGATAACAAACACAAGTAAATTCATCAAGGACTTTTTATGGAAGATGTAGAGCAGTGTACTGAGAGGACAGCAGCCCTACCTCCTACACTCTGCCTTCCTCCCTCACCCTAGGATGCCTTCAAATCTGTTTCCTATTTATGGCTTTACTTCTCTGGGCTGTGATGTACTTGATGCCATGGAACCAGTTCTCATTGTCTTTGATTTCCAACATCCAGGGCATGATATACATTAGATGTAAAATAGGTGGACAGAGGAAGGGAATAAAATGTCTAAACTCTAAATATAATACAATTATGGGTTAAATTGTGTCCCCTTAAAAATATCAAGCTCCTTGGCCCCAGTACTGGTGAATATGGCCTTATTTAGAAACAAAGTTATTTTAGTCCATATTTTCATGCTATAACAAAATTCCAGAAGCTGGATAATTCATAAAGGAAAAAGGATTATTAAAGTCATCATTCTGGATGTCCAAAAGCATTGTGCTGTTGTCTTTGGAAATGTCCCTCAGACATCTTCACAGCATGGAAAAGACACAAAAATGAAAATGATGGTATGCCGAAGAAAAAATGCATGTGAGGTGTCCTTGGTTTATAACAATCCACACTCACGAGAACTAACTCACTTCAAGACCAATGTTAATCCATTCTTAGCATGGTGCAGCCTTGTCCTCACTGCCTTCCAAAAGGCTCCATCTCTTAAAATCCCACCACTTCTCACCGTCACCATTCTGGAGACCTATCTTCCAGCACATGAACTCTGGAGACACAGTCAAACATATCCAGACCATAGCAAGGGTCTTGGCTGATAACCAAGGTGAGATCTTTTGGGTGGTCCTTGATCCAGTCTGAATGTGCCCTTATGAAACAGAGATATTCAGATACAGAGAACCATGGTCAGAGGGAAACCACATAAAGTCACAGGGAGAGAGCCACCCGTGAACTAAGGAATCCATATGGCTCCTGAAGCTATAGTGGTA
>PVKN010021547.1:0-15490 GCA_004027915.1 Capromys pilorides
CTTTTTTTTGTAAGGAGGAAAGGTTTATTTAGCTTACAATTTATAGGTATTTTAGGCCATAGTCAACATAAGACAGTGTGGCACATGGCAGAGGGGCTGCACTGCTGTTTCTGGTAGCAGAAGGCAACAAAAGCAACAAAGGAGAACTCAGCCGTAATTCTTATGTCTCAAGTTCAGGCAGCTTGAACCACTTGCAGTACACACATTACTCTCCTATGCATGACTATACCACTACTCCTATTGGTGGTACTACTTCTACCAACCACCCAATGGAACACTAATGCAAGTACCACTGACAGCTCAAGTCAGTGGAAACATGTTATGCATGTTTACTATTTTTCTCCAAATACTACACTACAAATTTATTTTTCTCCAAATTAAAGAATAATCTGAAAAGGGTTTTAAAACACTACTCCCTTTACTGATTATGTTATTTGATTTTTTCTTCACATGCTTGAATAATACCACACACTAGATATATACACGTGTGTATAATTATAGACTGAACTTCGAGGAAGATAATTTAGCTGATTTACAGTAAGCCAGACATTAAAAACTCTAAAAGTGTAACAAAATACTACCCTTTTTACTAAATATTGTTTCAATAAAGTTACTTTAGTATGAATACGGTTTTAAATTAATCAAAAATATTTTAACTTCTTGGACTTAATATTATTGTAGTAGCTTTCAATAGGTACTTTTAGTTATTAGTTTAACAACATAAAAGGCCATAAAGATAGCTTAGTGGTCTAAGCGCTTGTGTAGGCAAGCACAAGGACCAACATTTGATCCCCAGCACCAAATGCAGTGATGGCCCGACCCCAGATACACCAAGCCAGCCACCAACACTGAATATGGTGGTACATAACTGTAATCCTAGCAGTGGGGAGGCTGAAACAGGAAGATCTCTGTGAGTCTGAGCTGCATAGGATGGATGAATGGACAGACGGATAGACAGATGGATGGACAGATGGACAGACAGATAGCATACCCAAAAAGTTGAGAACTACTATTTTAGGCTCTGCACATTTTATGCTTCTGATCTAGTACTGACCCATTCTCCAAAATTCCCTCATTCTTTCTGATCAGAAATTGTATGTAAGATACCAGTTTTGTGCAACATCGAACAAATACATTTTTTTCACAAAATTCTATTAACCTAGATTTGACAAAAATTTGCAATCATGGTAATTCTGAAATTTAGTAATGGAGTATCTTGATTTCTCCCATTATTTTTTCTCTGAAGATGTTATTGATTTTCTATCTAAAAATGACTATGTAAAAAGTTTAACATAAACTATTTAAAAACTGGGCCAGCCTGATACTTCAACAGATTAAAGCACCTGCTTAGGCAGAGCACAGTGGCCAAGGTTTGATTCCCAGCATTCTGTGCCAACCCTGTCCCCAGGGTGCACTGAGAGATGGCAACTGAGACTAGGCATGGTGGCGCACACCTGTAATCCCAGCATTTGGGAGGCTGAAAACAGAAGCATCACTATGAGTCCCATCTATGTAGTGAGACCCTGTACACCCTGTATTCCCTGCACTAAATGCATTTTTAAAAACACTAGGGCTGTTCCAAAAGCTCAGCGGGTTAAAACACCTGCAAGCAGGAGCAGGGGTTCAATCGCCCCCGCCCCCAGGGCGCACTGAGACAGCAAATGAGACTGAGCATGGTGGCACGTACCTGTAATCCCAGCTTTGGGAGGCTTTAAACAGGCAGATCACTACAAGTCCAATCAGTAGTGAAACCCTGAACACCCTGTAGACCCTTCTCTAAAATACTAAACAAATAAATAAATAATAAAAGCTATTTAAAAACGTAAAAAACATAATAAATGTAACATAAGTCCTGTTTCACTCCAAATTAAAAGTTTATCAGTTACACCAAAAAGTTAAAATTAATTATACCACTACCAAAAACAACTTGAATCAAACTAACTCATTTTAGAGTCAAGCTTTCCCAAATGATAGCTAGAAAGAATAAATGGTTGAAAATTTTTAAGAAAGTAAAAAAATTAAGTAACACTATTAAATCAACTTCCATCTCTATTTTTCTCTCTACAAAATGCAAACTATAAATTATATTTTAAACCATTCCCCAACACAACTCAAAAAATTCAGATTGCTGTCACAGGGTAACACCAGAGGGCAGCACTGCCTTCTGGCTGGTTAAGAGAAAAGCCACTGAGGACCTGGGACTAAAGCAGAAAGGAAAAGCTACACAAGAAGCATTCTGTGATGCCACACTGCAAAACCAACACATTTTAAATACAGATAAAGTATAGCTTCCCTGCCCTACCCTATTTCTAGGTGAGTCAAATGAGGATGATATGGACTTTAGGAAGCTCCATTTATAATTGTGTTATTTACACTATAACAAATATGTCTTTCATTATCAACAATTGATGGAAAATATGTTTCATATCATGTCTAAGGCATTTGATATTCAGAAATATAGTGATATTAAGCTCAAGTGCTTATGTTATAGGGAATAATATCATTAAGCTTCTCTTCTGGAGGGTCAACAACTTAAGCTGGCAGACCGAATAATTAGAAAAAAAGAAGGGATACAAGAACAGCCAATATTTTGGCTCTAGCCCTTGAAGGTCAGTGAGGACACAGGATATAAAACAACCTGTACTATAATAGCCTACCTCAGAGACTCAAATTTTCTGTTCAAGGAGATTATGGGGCCAAAGAGGAAAGTGATCAATGATGAACAGTGTGCCTAAAGGGAGTCACCAAAAGAGAAAACATTTTCTCAAGCTTTCACAGAGAACAAATTCATCAAGCAATGGCTGTGATTCATCCAAATAGCTGACACTGACAAAAGTTCTGCAAACCACAGTACATGGTTTCAGGGCAAATCCTGAGCCCACTTCACTGACCTTGTCAGATACAAAAGTTACTCTTTTTTTGTAATATAGGTCTTGCTTTACCTTGGTCTTAACCATCCAACAGAAAAGTCTAACCAAGATATACAAAAAGGAAAACCATATTCATACACTGAGTTGTAAAAGACTTAGTCAATAGCTTCCAATAATGCCAGATGGGCTGATAATTCACTACTGTTATGAAATATTGGACTATATATGCAGCTACTTTCTCTTTGTGCAATGAAAAGAAAGATCTGTACTAATGATGTTTAGACATGAAATCATATCTGCATCTTGTACTCTGAACAACTAGGACAAAGACAACAATATACAATGTAGTAATTATTGTAAAATATAAAAAAGAAAAGAAAAACAAATACGTCTTTCATGTAGTCATCGCTAGTTACACTGAATTGAACTTACATTTCTCAGGCTATTTTCCTGAAAACAGAAATAAAAAATTTCCAACAGGGGACTTCCATGAATATAGTAGAGCAGTAAACAGCAGCAAACCAGCTTCTCAGAGACTGGGAATCCAGACACTATAACATAACAACTTGGGGAAGAAAAGGAGGGAGGACCCAGGAAGATATCTGAAGGGAGAATTGAAGCCCACAGATAAAACACAGGAAAAGATCTCAATGCAAACTTCATTTTCTCCCTCATTCTTGGTTCTTGGTGTGAGTGAAGAGGTTGTAGTCTACAAAGACACAGGGAAAGTGGATAACCACAGTGGCCTCTATAGAGAAATGTACCAGTGGAACAAAGCAGTGCTTGCTGAGAACTACAACAGCTGGTGAGTGACTCCAGCCCAAGTGTCCTCTTGGAGAGCATGCTTGGCCAGATGCCACTTTAGCAAGAGGCCAAATAAACCTGGGACCTGGAGCAGCCAGGGGTTGAATTCTTCTCTAGGCTCCCAGTGACTAGGTGAAACACAATTACAGTAGATATCTAACATCAGGCTGCTGGGGTCAGGCAAGCCAAAAAACACCAGAGTGTTAGGCTAAACAACTCAAACTCTAACCTCAAACCAGCCAAGACCTGCCTGAACTTCTATGAATTGAAAGCATCAGAACAAGCACCCCACCGTATTCTTATAGGCTTGCTAAGCTCATCCAGCACAGATCTGCACTCTGCCTCCTTTGCCTACCCAGGGACAGCACAGGTAGGCCCTAAATTGGCAACAAAATGATAGACCCCAGAAGAAAATCACAGACTTGAAATAACAATTTTGTTTGGCTTTTTGATTTTTTTCAAATGACTTTTTTATGAGTATCAAAATTGTTATAGTTCTTTTGGTTCATTCTTGGTTTTGTGTTTTCCTTTGCTCTTTCCCTCCTGTATTCTTCACTTGTTTCCAAGCCTTGGGAAATCTTCTTTTGTCCTTCAGCCTTGCTTCTAATCTCTTTCTCTCCTTTTATTTCTATTTTTTCTTATCCTCTGTAAGTCTACTCTTCAAGGGTAAAAATCACTCTATTGAGTAGATATTTATCATACATAATTTTCTGGAATTAGATTTTGTCATATAATATAAATCTACGGTTAAAGGTGGCAAATTAATAGTTACCATAATAATTACGACACTTTCTAGATTTCTTGATCATACCGTTACTTTAGCGAATATGATCTAGTTGTGATCATTTGTTCTTCCTTCTACAACAAAACTCAGATTGCCTGGGGATCATAAAGAGTAGTACCACAGTACAGTACCAAGAACTAGGTTCTAGAACAAACAGGCAACAACTTATTTCCACCCCTAATAAACTGAAGAGGCAGAACTTGGGAAAGACTCAAAAAGCCAAAAGCTAGCTACATCTAGAAGACATCTCTAAAAGTAGTCATTTCCTGAAGAGGTATCCATTTTAGAAATAAGGCTGTCTACCTGAAGAATTTCTGAGCATGAATGCAGAAAGTAATTTTTTTAATACAAAATGAGAGAGCACTGAAGCAAGATGCAACCCCAGACCTTCAAGTCAACCACAATAAATCCAAGGAGCTCTGAGGTAAAAGAAATCAAAAGCTACCCACATGAAATTCTTGAAATGGTAGAAGTAACAAAGCAGATGAGTGAGGCTCTAGAAAAAATAATTTCAGAGAAAACTAAACAGATGATGACTATAAAGGACATGGTAAATGAATTTAGAGTAGAATAGATAAGAAAATAGAGGATCTTAGAAAAGTAGTTGAAACCATGAATGCCTGTTGGGAGCCACTGAAGCTGGAAATTGGTCAAACATGTGAGAGCAGCATTAGTCCTCAAGGTCTAAAGCAGTCAAGCTACCGCAGTCCTGAGAAAACCACGCCACCTGGTTAATGTCAGCTATTAGTCACTAGTCCACAATTGTGTCACATGATACTAATTTTGCAAAGGTATAAATAAATGGCCCTTACTGCTGGGGGGGGGGGGGGGCATTGTTTGTCAATCAGGCAACAGGCAACTACCTGACCCAGCTCTTATCTGTCTTTTCCTGATTGATTCCTGCTGCTGTTTCTCACCGCTGTTTCTCCCTAAGAGACCAACAAAGTCTGACAAATGCCCAACACAAGAAAGAAATTAATTGGATGAAATGGATTCAAAAGGTATTGCAGGTATTAAAAATTCTACTGAAGTATACACAGCAAAATCAACCAATGCAGGATATCATACCTAGAAGACAGGTCTGTAGTTAGGGACCATCAAAAGAAGGGTTTCTTAAAAATAGCAAGGGGCCACTAAAAATCTGTGTTACGGTTTCGGTCTAGTTGTCCTCCCCAAAGTCTCATGCAGTCACCCGGAGGCTATGGAGTTTGGGATTGATTCTTGATCCAATGCTGGGATTATAGGTGTGAATGCCCTGGGGCAGATACTCTGCATTACAATGTGAGGAACAGAAAGAGGCTAGCTAGCTGCAAGAGTTGCTGCTACTCCCTTTGCTCTCTTGCTCTTTCCTGTCACCATGAACTGCTGCCTTCTGCCATGTGCCATTCTGCCTTGGAGACAGCTGAGTATGCACTGAAATCGCCACTGACTGTGAGCTAAGTAACAAACGAGCCTTTCTTTCCTTCACTTTGGGTGTTGGATATTTTGTCCCAGCAATTAGAGAACAGTAACCAAGACAAGCTGTTAGAGAATATAAAGAATAACGTAAGATTGATTGGAATCAATGAAAACTCAGAAGAAAACACAAAGGACATAAAAAGAAAAACCAGTTCATAAAAGCCAATAGAAAAGTTCCTAAGCATGGAAAAAGTATTTGGTACATAAGTAAGTGAGACATACAGAAATACAATTAGCCTTGATTAAGAAAAAAAACAAGGAATATAGTAGTAAAGAGTTCACAAACTCAACACAAGAACAGAATAGTAAAAGCTGTTAGAAGTCATTTTCTCTCTCCAAAGAACTAAGGAAAGATCTATGGAAACTGTAAAAGAAGCAAAATGATAGAAGCTGACTGAAAATCTGTTCATAAGAGGGCTCAACACAAAGACCAATGAAGACTCTTGAAGAAGTTTTTAAACCATTTGGTCTCGTAGCAGAAGTTCTTTGATAAAGGATTGAGAAACCAAGAAGGCCAGAGGTATTGCTTTTAAAGACTTGTGGCTGCTGCCAAAGAAAGTCTCTGAATGGAAAAACAAAGTAGAATAAGCAAACTATCTTCTGAAAGTGGTAGGAAATGAAGACAAACACCTCTCTCAAGAAACAGAGGCCATATAAAAAGTGTGAGATGTGGAAGAGACTAGCTGCAGTGTTATCGATTTGCCTAAAACAACAATAACAAGACATTCATCAAAATCCATTTGAAGAGGGGAACTATATAGCTAACCCTAAGAGTGAGAGGTTTTCAAACCTAAAGTAACATCACTCTTATAAGGTGTGTCTAGTCCTAGTAACTAGACAATTAATCAGCAGAATGCATTCCACTCGACCAAAGAAGTCAGACTGCTATTCCTTCTTAAAACAAAGAATATGCCAAGTTCCCTTCCTATTAAAACTACACAAGCGTATAAACATTGTAGTTTCTTATGGTGTATTACATAGTTAATAACTGGGAAACCTAGCAACCTAAAGAATAAGTGCTATTCCAATTAGCTGTATACATCCTTATTATGTAAATGCCAAGATATGTATCTGCAAACACAAAAATACATCACTGTTAACCAAGCAGAAACTTTTGAGTATTATCAATAATAAGAAGCTATCATTTACCAAGCCAACCAGGTACTGCTTAATATTTGCAACTTTGAAAGATCATTACAAAAAAAGAAAAAGAAACAGAAAAAAAAGATCATTACAATTAATCTTACATATGGAAAAAAAATAAGACATTGGACTTCAGCAACCTGCAAGGTTATATAACTAAGAAAATTACAAAGCAATCAATCCATCAATCACATCCACTATACTATATTTAACTCTAGAGATGAAGTAAACTTCTCTCAAGGGCCAGACAGCACACACACACATGTGACCAGAGCATATGGTAAATGTTTACATTTTAAAACATTTATTGCAGTAAGACTCACAAGCCAGGTATGGTGGCATACACTGTAATCCCAGTAGGCTGAGGCAGGACTGCCCCAAGTTCAAGGCTAGCCTGGGTTAAATAGTGAGTTCAAATCTATCCTGAACTACATAGTGACACTCTGTCTCAAAACAACTGATGGATGGATGGATGGATGGACCGACGGATGGACAGACAGTATGCCTACAACATCAGCACTCAGGAAGCTGAGGTAGGAGATTTCACGAGTTTGAGGCAATCCTACGTTACAGTGAATTTAATGCTGGCCTGAACTGCACAGTGAGACCTTGCCTCAATCAGTACCTGTTTCATTGCTTAGTGCCTTTCAAACTTCTCTCACTCGCTTAAGCACACTTGACCTATTCTCTTTCCTATTTTCCAAAATCATTCTGAACATTTTTTAAGTTTGTTTATTTATCAATTTATTCAGTACAGGGTCTCGCTACACAGTTCACACTCATAGTGATCCTCCTGTCTCAACCTCCCCATATGCCTGGGATTACAGTCATATACCACCACACCCATACTTGTGAGTTTTAAGTGCACCTCTGTGTGATATGCCTAATCCTTATACTCTGCTCAGTTTGCTTGCCCCTACTCAAACTTGGTAACTATAAATAAGAGATTTTTATGTTTTTCAAATCATTTCTATGAAAGATCTCTGCTAAATGACCTACAAAAGTTCTGACTAATCTCTCATAATTACAAACTTTAACCTGGCCAGAAATATATTTTAGTGCACTCTGATTCTATAAAGAAATTCATGTGTGCCCGTGTATGTGTTTAAATGTTTTTCCATCAACAGCTATTCCTTTTTATAGACTTAAAAGCATGCTTTACCAGCTAGTCTAAACGATACCAAAATTAATTTATAAACAAAAATCACTAAAATGAAGAGAGACTGTTGGACAGGACTCTTAATTGGTGAATGGAGGGGTGGCCAATCTTTGCATCAGTGGAAAGCCCCCAATAATCTCCTTAAAAGACACCCGTGATAATTTGGTCATTGGCTGAAAGACAAAGTTTTTTCAAAACATTAAAGCAAGGTTTTCTCATGAAAGTTGCTCCATTAAATATATTCATGCCTTTCTCTTATGCTCCAGATATTTATAATAACAGTATCATGTCAAGCCAACATGAGGTCATCACTCAGATGCTAATTTTCTAGTGAACATTTACGTGATATATGTCCTGTGTATATGCCACTACATTTAGAGATGCCTAAACAAAATAGAGATTCCATCATCTGTTACGACTGTTATACGACACTACTATGTCTGACTGCTAATGTCGACTGTTCTCTATAAAAGTTCAACTACTGTCTTTTAACATTCTATAGGAACTTAATTAATAAAATGCTCATGATCGATAAGAAAAAACAGTTCTCTGGTCACACTTTATATTTCAAGGTGATAAATACATAAAATTCTGATAATCAAGTACTAATATAGACCCAGATTCTCCTAAAAAAAAAAACTATTATTAATTCTTATTTTATATCCCACCAAGCTAAAAAGACAGATCTCAGCCCTCAGGGAAACTTACTTAATCTGACTTTCTGTATCTTCAATAATAGGGACCAAAATTAACTATACACCAGTGCCAACTTTTGGCTTTGACACTTGGGACTCCCATCAAAGTAGGACTTAACAAGGTAATGTGCCTAAACAATGCTGCCACCTGAGACGAGTGCAGCAAAAGACACTGGGCACAAGCCTGCCCCAACCTGTAGCTACCACTGGGACCTGGTTCCATCTACAAGCTCAAGAGTCACTAGAAATGCAACTGCCCTATACGCCAGAGAGCAGGTAAGAGCCAATTAATTCCTCGCCTCGCAGGAAAACTTGCTATAGCCAGATCCCTCAATACTTGACCTACTTGGTCTTGCCACTGACTGAAGAGAAACAACAGAGCATGTGGTCCATGGCCCACATCAAGGTATCTTTGTCACAGTGCCAAGCCTCACCAGATATCTCAGTTAAAAAACATGTAGTATTCTTTCTGAGTTCTGGGATCTTAGATCTACAGTCTCCATGGTGGGTGTTGATGGCCAACCTACGTGATGCCTTCAGATAAGCCTATCTATTCTCTGCTGACTCCAAACACTGTTCTTCTCTCAAAATTTCCTTATCAATCCAACCTACCCATACCTCACATGGGAGGAAATCTCATTCAAAAACTCTATGTCTCTCTCACCCTTCTCCTCACAGTGCTTGTCCTATAAATCTAACTTCAATGCACAGCCAGCTTCTCTCTCCCCGTTCTCTTATCAACCACGCACTCTAAGGTATTTCCAGTCCTACTAACACCACACATGCTATTCCTATACTAATGTGCCTTAGAGATCCATTCCCTGCCTTCCCCAATACCCAATAGTCCCAAAACATGAGAGAGGACTCAAGCCCATCATTCATCACCTCCTTACTTCTCCCCTTCAACACGGTCACGATAAAATGACACATTTAGATCACAGACTCCCTTCTTGCTTCTACCCAGACTACCAACTCACCAAGTGTTGGCTGTATGAGTCTATTCCAAGGCCTGATCTCACAGCCACCCTGGCCATAGTACCCAACAACAACACACACACACCTGTTCTCTTCTCAAAGGACTTGAACCATTTGTATCTCCCTATTATAATTCCCCTCTTCCCATAACCTCACATGTTCCCTTGCACCAAATTCACTTCATTCAACACACATGCAGACAAGCAACACAAAATGGACACACAGCTGTTTCTGTGAGGCACCTCAATATATAAAACTCTGTCAGCCCGTGGCTCACTCCCCTTCTATGTCCCTTCATAGGGCTTGCTATTATGTTCGTGACAGCCCCTTGCTTCATTTTCCTCATCTGTAATACTGTCACCGGATTAAAAACCCAAAATTTTAATCAAATGCTTATTCAGATTACTCCTTCCAGGCCTTACTCAAATGAGACCCCTTCAATTATGACAACTCCTTGCCCTGATCTCCAGAGTCTTGGACCACACATATCCAAGCCCAAAGCCACAGAACAAGTCTCCCTGACTTTGACCTGGGCAAACAACCACAGAAACTCTCCTTTGTTAACATCAAAAGTCCCCCATAGATCAGGTAGCCTTGCCAAGATTTGCTATCCCTCAGCTGTTCCAGCTCACAAACACCCCTCTACACACAAAAGTCCTTAAAAGCCCTATGCTTTGCCTTGTTCGCTGCTATCTTGGTCTGCTAGACAGGAACCTGCCTGCTGCCTTCAATAAATCTACTTGCCTCATAATGCCTGGTCTGGTCGATTGCATGGGTGCATACCTAACAGTCTCCATCAAGAATTCTAATCTTAGACTCAGAATCAAAGGCACAGACCCAAGTTTCACCTCTTGCGATATTTTTTAAAAAGCTGAAGTCAGAAGCACCACAATCAGGCACCTCCAAAATTTCATGTAAATGCATAGTTCATGATCCACAATTTATGGCAAACTTTGCTTTTTTTTTGTACTGGAAATCAAACTCACAACCTTGACCTTGCATTTCACAAGTAGGTGCTTATGCCACTGAGCTATCTCCCTGGCCCCTATGGCAAACTTTAAAACACACATTCTCTCAACTACAGCTTACAATTGAATGAGTGTGCCGAACAAAATGAAACTTGTCACACACTGTAACTAAGGTTCAATTCATTGCTTCTAGTACTAAAGATCCCCGTCCATTGGATGGCACTAAGAAGCAGCATTAACTTTTACTTTGTGATTAGGCATTACAGATTACACCACCTATGTCACAACTACTAAATTTTGCAATGGAGCACAAAAGCGCAAAACAATATGTAAATATGTAAATGAATGGGCAGCTATGTCCCAATAAAGCTTTAATTATGTAGGCTAAAATGTGAATTTCATGTTGTCAGACAGTATTATAATTTTGATTTTTAATTTTTGTAACAACCAGTTGACCATACAAAAAACAGAGTTAGGCAAACATGATCCATTAGTTTATTAACTCCCACTTAAACTTAGACATTAAATATTAATAAAGTATAAACGTTTGTTAAAGTTATCAATTTCAAGTAATTTTATCATGTTACTTCTCTACACAAATTAATATTTAGAATTATGGTACCTTTTCTCTGATACCACTTTTAACTTGCTCATCTTGAGTTACTTCATTTCACCATTGCAGATAATCTAAAAAATGAAAATCAATGATATTAATTTTTTACTTATTTTATGCATGGTCTCCCCACACAACTCGAAGTTGTAGTGATCCTCCTGTTATCAGCCTCCCCAGTGCTGGAATTACAGGCGCACACCACCACACCTGGACTCAGTAGCTGGCTGAGCATGCCTGGGGGCAGGGCCAGTGCAGCACATGGTGCCAGGAATCAAACCCCCAGCTCATGCACTTGCCTACGCAGGCACTTAGCCCACTGAGCTATGTCACTGACCTCAGAGTTAATGACATTAAATATTTACAAAAGTCCATTTTCTATATATCAGATTCCATAAAAGCCATACAAGTGAAGTTTTTATTATAAGAAACACACTATAACATGGAAAACTCTTTACATTTTAAAACATTTATTGTAGTAAGAGGCACAAGCCAGGCATGGTGACATACACCTGCAATCCCAGCATGCAGGAAGGTGAGGAAGAAAGATTGCCCCAAATTCAAGCCCAGCCTGGGCTAAACAGTAAGTTCAAAGCCAACACTGAACTATATAGTGAGACTCTGTCTGAAAACCACCAATTAGACAGACAGGCAGGCAGGCAGGCAGACAGACAGACAACCAGATATGGGGTACATGCCGATAATCCCAGCATTCAGAGGCTCAGGCAGGAGGATAATCATAAATTATGAATCACAATGAGAAAATGAGTCTTAAGTGATTCTATTGGGTCATTTCAGTGTTTAATATGTGACTATTAAAACATCTACAATCTTTAGGTAGCTGAAGCAGGAGGATCAGTATGAGTCTGAGACCAACTTAGGCTATAAAAGTGAGCTCAAGACCAGCTTGAACTGCATAACAAGACCCTGTCTCAAAAAGATTTAAAAAAAAAAATCTACAATCAACTACAAAAACATCACACTGGGGCTAGAGATTTAGCTTAGTGGCACAGTGCCTTACTTAAAAATCTATATGAATGTACATAGTAGCTTTATTCAGAAGAGACAAAAAGTGGAAATGACCTAAATGTATATCACCTGATGAATGATATCCTTACAATAGAATATTACTCAGTGATATGAAGAAATGAAGTACTATACCAGGAATGGTGATTCATGCGTGCTTATAATCCCAGCACTCAAGAGACATGGGCCAAAAAAAGAAAATAAAGTACTAATGCATGCCACCTACATGAACCTTGACCTTGAAAGTATTATGTTGAAAAAGTCAGCAACAAAAGTCCATATCATTATGATTCAATGTATATGAAACACAAAGAATAGATAAATCTACAGTAACTAGAAGTCGGTTCAGTGGAAGACTGGGAATCCAGGAACATTGGAAGAGAAGGTTAAGACGTGAGGTGGAGTGTAGGAGGCAGATGGGTAGCAAGCTGGCTGGAGAAGCAGGCGGGACCTGCCAATCACAAGAATGCAGGGCTGCCAGGACTCCCTGTGTACTACTCCTGACTCCCAGGAGATGTGGGCAGCATGAAGAGGACCAGAGCCAGGAGGAGCCTGCTGGTCTTGACCCCTCACGATGGCCCATCCTGGGTCTCTCACACATAGGGGTACTTTTATTGCTGCTCTTTTTTTGTCTTTGGTTTGCTCAAGTCTGCTTTGCATAGCCAGTTTTTCTCTTACTCCTTCATCACTCACTTTTCAAATGAACTTTTGGCATTGTTTTTAACTTGTTTAGCCCACTTATTTGTCTGAGATAAGAAGGACCTGGAATATTTTTGTTTAGCAAACTATTTTTAAAGGAACTACCCAATTTAAAGGAAGAACAGTGTGGAGTTTATTTTAGAGGTCATAAAAATGTTCTAAAACCTACTGATGGTGTTGTAAGTCTGAATATAGTAGAAGTATACTTTATATAGGAAAATTACATGGTAAGTCATACCTCAATAAATCTTTTTTAGAAGTCCCTGTGGAAATCCCTAATTAAATCACTTCTAAATGAAGGTAGGGACGTAAGCTACCTCCGTGCCTGCTTTTCATGAGAACCTATGATGTTCTTTTACACAAAAGCAAAGCTATAGTTACTCATCTATGAGAGATTAAAAGCTACTCAGAGATACAACCACATTGTTATATGAAGATCAACAATACAGATTTATGTATTTGGGGGAAGGGCTGACTTTTACATATTTGAAGGCAGATTATACTAGATTATTAAATGTGAGAATTTGGCCTTATCAATAAAAAAATCCTAAAAGTAGTATCCTACAGTTCAAGCTAGCATATACCTAAGAAAAAAGCCAGTTGCTGTGTTTACTCTTGTGCATAAGGAGATCTAATTTGGGGAATCTTTTTGAATTTTGATGTTATCGTGATCTTTTTTTCAACTGGAGCTACTTGCAGAACACACAAAATCTAAAACCTGAAATCTTATGTTCTCACCAACTCAAGACTAAAATTAAGCTAATCAGCCAGGTAGTAGACACAATGTACATGTGTGTGTACACACACATACAAACACACATCAACAAAATTTCATATACCTATGCTATCTTAAATTTCATTCTGAAAAAAAAAAAAAATAGAATTTTGACACCCTAAAGCCAAAGAGGTATACTTGAAGTATATAAACAGTTCACAAATACACACTTCCAAACTTCTTTTGGAATTCTCCCTAGGACTCTACATTGTGCAGACTGGCCTCTAGTTCCTGGGGTCAAGTGATCCTCCTGCCTCAAACTCACAGCACGTGCAAATGTGCATCATTATACCCAGCTCAAAGCTTTTTAAAGTCAGACAAACTGCTCAAATAAATTAAAAGACAGCTAGGCATGATGTAATATAACTGTAACCCAAGCACTCAGGTAGATTAGGCAGGGGGATCACAGTGAATTCAAAGCCAACCTGAACTATACAGCAAGTTCAAGGCCAGCTTGAACAACGTACCAAATAAAAAGCCAGCCTGAACTACTCAAGAAACAAATACAATGAATGAAAAGAAGAATATGCAGCAAATAACTGAAAAACCAATCTAAATCTTTTTGAATAGTTTGAGGACTTCCCTTGCTTGAACAACTTGGTTCAGTTCCCATTCAAGAAGAACTCCACTATTTCATTCTAATCTGTTTATATATGAATATTCCTGCAAGATATCATTAAACAAAGTTTCCTCTGCTTAAAAATGTGAGAAATTATTCCAATGAGCAAGATAGCCTCTACTAAGTATAGACAACTGATGGAAAAAAATCCAGCTGAAGGAAATCTAGGCAAATGGTCCAACCAGGGAGGAGAGGAAAATAATTACATTAAGAAGACATCAGGTGGGCATGGTGGCGCACACCTGTAATCCCAGAACTTGGGAGGCTGAGGCAGGAGGATCAGTGTGAGTTCGAGACCAGCCTGTGCTACAAAAGTGAGCTCAAGGCCAGCCTGAATTGCACAGCGAGACCCTGTCTCAAAAAGACAAAAAAAAAAAAAAAGACATCATCTTTTGTCAGCTTTTCTCTAAACGTTTTATGTTCTAGGACAAAATCATTGTTGGAGAATACAATCAAAGGAAACTACTATTCCTCCACACTGGCTTTGACGAATCCTGCTACTTGGTACACTTTTGTGATACTGGAGATTGAATCCAAGGCCTGCTTACTGAGCTAAGTCCCCACATGTTCTTGTTTTACTTTTTGTCAGGTATCCCTAAGTTGCAAAATTGCCTAGGCTAAACTTAAACTTGTGATTCTTCTGCCTCAGCCTTCCAAATGCTAGCATTACAATCATGTACCACCACTCCCAGTCAAATGCTGCTTATTTAATAAGAAACATCTCAAAGAAAATGCTCATAACTTAGACAACATCATTAAAGGTAAAATTGAGAAATTCTGAGGAAGGAAAATAACATATGTAATCTAAAACCAAGAGAGATAACTAAATAACTAAATTCCCAGCAAAAAAAAAAAAAAAAAAAAAAAAAAAAAAAAAAAAAAAAAAAAAAAAAAAAAAAAAAAAA
>PVKN010021548.1:0-15490 GCA_004027915.1 Capromys pilorides
CTACACATTTATATACACAAGATGGTTAAGGCAAGGGTCCTAAGAATCTCCATCAGGTTCTTGAAAATAGCAGGTAATGGGTGTAATTCTCATCCCGACTAACTATATATGTTGATATCTGTCAATTAAGCAACTACACTGAGGATAGCAATGTATAATACTAAAACCATACTTGAAATACCTATCATTTTGGTCTTCTGAGTGTGTGTACTGCTTCTAATGTCATATTGATTATTGCTATACTCTCTTTAAAGTAAATGTTGTAAGAAAAAAGGTAATAAAAGAAAAAAAGAGACAAGACGGAAATGTCATAGGATTGTCCTGCTACAATGTTGCGTATGGTTTGATTTCTAAATTTCTGGGTAAAAATGTGTAATTTTTCTCATATTCTATAGAGATTTAAAGTTTAGAACATCTATGATTGTTGGAAAAGAAGAGTTCCATGTTATGTCTAAGGTATTTGATATTCATACAGATAGCGATATTAAGCCCACCTGCCTCTGTTACAGGGTAAAAAATATCATTAAGCTTCTCTTTTGGATGGTTTACAACTAAAGTTTGCAGACAAAATATTAGAGAAATAAAGAGGTAACAGGGATAGCCAATATTTTGGCTCTAGCCTTTCAAGGTCAGTAAGGACTAGGACATAAGAGAATATGTGCTATGACATCCTGTAACTTAGTGGTGCCCCAAATTTTCTGATGAAGGAGATTATGGGGCTACAGAGGAAAGTGATTAATGATGTATAGCATGCCTAAGGAGAGTCACCTAGAGAAAAAAAAAATTCTCTCAGGCTTTCACTGAGAGCAAATAGGTCAAGTAATGGCCATAACACTGAAAAAAGATCTACATGGTGCTATCCATGGTTTCAGGGTAGATCCTGAGGGGACTTGAGTTACCTTGTCAGATTCAAAAGTCACATTTTTAGTGATACAGGTCTTGCTTTAATTTGATCTTAACCATCCAACAGAAAAGTATAACCATGAAGTACAAAAAGTAATGCCATATTCATATGCTGAGCTATAAAATGCTCAAGTCAACCACTTCTGATAGTTGCCAGTTCTGCTGATAACCCACTGCTATTACAGGCTAATGGACTATATTCGATTATTTTGCTGAATTCAAGTACCTACAATATTTGAATGGCACTCAGTAATGAAAGGTACTTTAAAGACTTCTCCAAATATATCTTCACTAGTAGCAGTGGAACACCTATCTCTGACAAAACAAAACAAAAAAACAAAAAGAGGATATAAATGAAGGACCATTTTGTAGTGAAAAACATATATATATATATATATATATATATATATATATATAATAGATATGCAAATCTCTCTTAATTCAATGAGAAGATTTGTACTAATATTGTTTAGACTAGTTATCATAGCTGCATCTTGTCCTCTGAATAACTGTTATGAAGATATCAATATGTAATGTATTAATTATTGTAATTATTGTACTAGCCTGTTTTGAAACCGTTGCGTTTCTATTTTCTCATTAAGATAAATAAAAAATTCAAAACAAATTGTGGTACCTTACTCAGTTTGCATGCCTAGGCTAGTTTCCCCTTTCTGACCTGAGTAAAATAAAGCCTGATTTCCCCAGATTATCAATCTGAAACACCACAGCAAATTCAAGTGACAACAATTCTTTCAAAAGGACCTGCTACTATTTTCTTAATTAGTAGTCTATTGGATAAAGATAAAATATTCAAGCATTTGGTGAATTGGGAACAGATCTTTGCTAACATTTATCCCTGGGGGAGTCAAAGTGTCACCAGAGCTTTCATCTCAGAACAGAGGCATAAGGGACCAGGTACCGGTATCAGTTTCTAGAAATTTCTCTTGTTCTAACTAATATACCTAGAATAGATCTATTCTGTGATTGATAGACATCCAATATTGCTACTCCAATGTTATGGTTTAGATCTTCAAAGCCCCCTAAATTTGATGTTCTTAAGGCATGGATACCAGCCTATGATGCTAGTGGGAGATAGTGGAAGTTTTTGGAGATAATGCCTGGTAGAAAGAAGCTAGATCACTGAAAACCTGCTCCTAGAGAGGATATTAAGACAATTTCTTCATCTCTTCTCTCTTCTCTCTTCTCTCTCTCTCTCTCTCTCTCTCTCTCTCTCTCTCTCTCTCTCTCTCTCCCCCCCCACCCCCCAGTACCAGGGATTGAACTCAGGACTCTGTGCTTGCCAGGCAAGCACTGATTGTACTGAACTATCTCCCTGATCACCTGTGCTCTCTTTTGGATGCAGTGAGGTTGAGGTTGGCAGCTTTGTTCCAATACAGGCTCCCTATCATGATGTTCTGTTAGGCCAGAGGACCCAAGTGAAAGGGTCAAATTACCAAAGACTGAAAACTGTGGAATCAAGTGCCAAAACATTCCTTTCGTTCCTACAATATGGAAATTTTCAGGTATTTCGCCATGGTGGCAGAAAGCTGACTTACACTGAAAACTGGTAGTAAGAACTGGAGTGGTTTCAGTGAATATATCAAATGATGTATTTTTGAGGACTTTGGCATTAATTTTTAGGAGTTTCAAAAATTTGGAAAGGCGAGCTAGATAAAGTCTAGAATTTTGTAAATTGAGTTTTATAAGAAATTTTGGTGGGTACAGAAGGCTAGAATTGTGATAGGAATATAGAAAATAAAGGTCATTTTGTTAAGGCGCAGATAAAAATGAATACTGCTGAGAATTGCACTGGAAGCCACATATGTTACATGCTGGCAAAGAACTTGTCTACAATTTGTGCAACTTTGTAGGAGGCTGGTGATGGACTAATTTCCCTGGAGGAGAAAGTGTCAATGCAGCCCAGCAATCAAACAATGGATGGATATTGCCAAATGATTTTATGGAGATTTACAGTGAGAATCAGAGCCAAAAAGTAGAAGAGAAAAATTTGAAACACTTGCGGTCTGACCAGTAATAGTGTTAGAAACTGTGATAAAGAAGAGTAATTGCTGTAGAGATTAGGGGCATTAAAAAGAAGCCAGTAATTACACCGAAACCACCCAAAAGGTGATTTGAAGGCATCTAAGGAGTCAGAAAGATTCCATTCCTCAAGTTTTCTTTCTTTTGTTGTTCTTCTCCCCCTTCCCCTCTTCCTGCCTGTCTCCCTTTCCCCCTTCCACTTCCCCTCCTCCTGCCCCTCCTTCTTCTTCTTTTGGGAAGAGTCCAAAGCTGCCTGAGGAGCTACATTTACACATTCTTCATTAAATATATGTCCAGTTTCCCTTCTGGACACTTAATTAAATACATGTCCAGGTTTTGCCCATCCAGATAGTAAGGAGGTCATTACAGCTGTGATTCAAACAGACCTAGTTATTGCCCAAGCAGATATAAGATCTGCTTGTGGGGTCAGGAAGACTTGTACTGAGATTTCAAATGAAAAGCTGGATTCCAGGTAGTTTGCAAATGGCCCTGATGGCAAGAGGTGTGAAGTTGTAAGGGTGAAGTCAAAACCACAGTGAGATCATAAAGCTTAGAGACGCCAAGAATCTGAAACGTCTATCTGGGAAAGCCAAATACAGTGTGAACAACCAGCCTAAGAGAGTAAACCTGTGGGCCACAACCCAGTGAGGTGACAGGGCTGGGGCTGCTGCTCCTAACACACCACCCCACCCCATAGATGCTATACATGGAGGCAGTACAGGATTCAAGGATTGCCTTGTGGGATTTAAATCCTCCCCTATTTTCTTTCCTTTTTCTGTCCTATTCCTCTTTTTGGAATGGGAATATTTACCCTGTATCAACTTATCCCTGTGAGTAACTTTTTTTTTTTTTTTTTTTTTTTAATATGGGCCTCACAGCTGAGTTTGTCTTGATTCTTAGAGGAAACTTCAGACTTGGATATATTTCTCTTTCAGTGTTGAGGACTGAACCCAGAGACTTGTGAATGCTAAACAAGTGAGCCCTATCCCAGCCCTTACTTGATTTGGAGACAGTGTTGCCAAATTACTCTTCAATTTGTAATTGTCCAACCTCTCAGCCTTCTGAGTAGCTAGGGTTACAAACAGATGTCAGGATAGCTGTTGGGCCTGGACTTGAGCAACTGTGGAACTTAAGTGAAAACTTTGAGGATCGTCAGACAGGGACAGAACACACTTTGTATTCTGAGATGGGAAGGAGACTTTGGAGACCAGGTGCACAGTTTTATGATTTGGAACTCAAATACCACCCCAAGGCCACATGCTAACAGCCTGGCTTCCCCTCTACAGTGCTACTGGAAAGTGGCAGCGCCTTCAGGGGTGGAGGATGGAAGACTACAGCGAAGTTCATGCTCTTAACAGAACTATGGGGACAGTGGAGCCTTGGTCCCTCTCTCTCACTTAGTTTTGCTGCTGATGTGAGGTGAGCAGCTTGCTCTATTGCATGCTCTCCATCAAGATGTTCAACATTGAAAGTGGTAGTGGCCAAGTGACGTCGACTAGATTCTGTGAAACTATAAGCCAAATAAAGCCTTTCCTCCCAAGTTGGTTTCCACAAGTGTTTTGTCACAGTGATGCAGAGCAGGATAATACACTTGGCTGTGGCCTAAGCCACGACAGTAGAGAGAGACAAATGGAAGGCTTTGAATCTTGGGAAACTGTCCATGTCCTTTCTTCCTCCAACCAAATCCTAAGTGAAAACTAGATCATATACTGAAGGAACTAACAAATTATTTGTCTCAGTTACTATTCTCTTGCTGGGACAAATACTTGACACCAAAAATGAAACAAGGAAAGTTTGTGGAGGTTTCAGTCCATACAAGCTGGTGTCAAGGAAGACTGGCACATGGTAAGGGCAGCAGTACATGGAGGCAGAATACAGAAAAACAGAAAGAGCAAATGGGAGGAGTAGCAGCAACAATGGCCACAGAGAGCAAGCCTGTCTCCTTTATGTTGCATTCAAGCTATCTGCCCCAGGGTGGGTGCAGTACTTGCACACATAACCCCAGCAGCACTCATACCCATAATCCCAGTGGCTCATGAGTTAATCTTAAATATTAGAAATTCACCCTATGGCTATATGAGGCTTTGGGATAAAACTAGACATAGTCCATAATATTATTCCAAGCCTTAAAAATATAAAATGTATAGGAATGGCTGTCCCCAGTGAATTCCAGTCATTGGTATATTAACTTCACCAGGTAGGTCCTTATAGCTGATAATGCTTGGGGAATAGCTCAGTGGTAGAGCACTTGTGTTGCACGTGCGAGGTCCTGGGTTCAAGCACAACCTAAAAAAGAATAATAAGAAAAGAAAGAGAAGGAGGAAGGAGGGAAAGAAGTGAGAAAGTGTTAGAGAAAGAGAAGCACATTCTGGAGGACCACAATGGACCAGGGAGTGATGAAAGATGGATATGGAGCCATGCCAGTCTGCCTCTCCATGGCAGTGAACCACAGGTCTCTTTAAAGCGTCATTCTTGGTTTTGATGGCTCTTAGTCCTAGGTTAGGCTTTGCCATCTTTTCAGCATCATTTGGCACTTTCTCTGTTTATTACCAAAAAGTGCTTTCTGGATCATCATTTTCAGGTAGGACACAGTTCCTGTTTCATACTGGAGTTCTAAGGCTCTTTATCCTTCTTAAAATAGGGAACTCTGGACTATATTACTTTGAAAGGACTACACAGTAACGATTAAATAAAGTCAGAGCCTATTTGGGGACAGCACAGTACTATACAATACAAGCTCCTTTAGATTAAAATTTTTAAACATGTTTTCTATAAATATAAAAATAATATAACAGCTTCTAGAAAAAAAAATCAATTTAAATATTTTTAGCCCATCTGGAAGAACACATTGTGGTTTAAAAGTAAATAACAACAACAATAACAACAATAATAATACTCCTTTTCATTTTAACACTTGATAGTTTCAAAATAGTTGTTCAGACATTACTTGAATGAGTCATCTACATAGCCAAGGCACTCATCATTGACATTTGGCCAGTGAGACAGTTCAAGTTTAAGTTCCCACAGAATTATACCCCAGGGCTGCTTACTCCTGATCCAGCACTTTTTCCAATAATCTTCTCTACAAAGATGCAAAAAACCAGAGGAAAAGAAATAATTTCATCAGGGCATCACTTCCTTTAAAAGTGAGAATCTAAGTCAGTGAGAGAGCACCATGGTAGCTCACATGCAAAAGGAGCTCTTTAGGCACTTTTGAAAGAAACTCCTTTGAAAGAAATGTTCCCCTGCACATCTTGCAAATGCACAGGCTGTCAACCAGCACATCATCAGAAGGCTTGTCCCCCACTTGGTGGACCTATAAGGTCTGTAGGTGCTCAGTGCCCTCAGTGGTTGCTAAGGTTATGAAGGAGCCCTCTGGAGTTGCAGAAGGGTGTTCTGAGAGAGTTTGTATCAAGATTCAGTATTTTTATCTAGTAGCCTTTCAGACCATAAAAAATTTTAAGGACCATTTATGCTTGTAATAGTAGAATAAAAGTAGAAAAATAAATGAATAATGTAAGATAAATTTTTTGCTTTTTAAAGAATTACTGTAAAAAAGATGCTTAAAAGCATGTTCACTTTTGTGTAAAGAAATTTAAAAATGTGGGATCTCATGCAGAAAAGGGAAATTTTATCCTTTGAAAGCTTTTCAGTTAAAACATTTTTACTATTTTCAGAGATATATGTATTTTTACCTTTCATAGAATTTAATGCACTTAGGCTCACTTTAAAAATAAATACAAGAAACATGCTGTGCTTAAAATATAAAATTGTAAAAAAAATTAAGAAATATGAATTACTTATAACAAGATAGCACTAGATGCTAAAGGTGTAGAAGCAAATGAAACACTCCATCTTCCCTCTGAGAGTTTATATTGTTCAAGGTTAGAAGAATGATAATGGGAAGAGGGCCCATGGGAGTCCACACCTGGCCCCCACAGATACCTCAAATGCACCCCATTCTTCTGTTTATCAAAGAAATCATCACTGAAGAAACAAAGATGGGAAGAAAAGGCAAGAAGTGTGGAAAAAAGACACTAGAATGGAGATGACATCCAAAGAAGACAGTTTCCTTTCTTTCATTAGTGCTGACACAAAAGCAAAGGAAGATGTGAACAAGGGGGATGGGGTGGTGACATGTTCCCAGGCAGTGGCATGTCTCCACCCCACCAGAGTGTTTACACAGTGCACTGCTGAAAGGTGCTGCACATACGTGGCAGGGATGGAGCGCTGCACAAGACTCCTGGTAGAGCCTCTTTCCCCAAGGCTGGCCTGTCACTACAACTGCTCAATGTCTAATTCACCAGTCCTGAGCTACCAGTGCAGTGCTGATCCTCACAGAGACCAATCAGATGTGCATATGGAGTTGATTTAATATAAAGAAGGCGTTATTCATTGTTATTGGGCTTGAAACAAGTTTCAGACACGTCATCTGTACTTGTGGGGTCTTGACCAGCCCTATTCAATTTCCTTAGAGTGCCAGAGTTATCAAAAGGAGTCATATATAATATCTCTGTGCACCAAGGAATTTTTATGGCAAAAGAGGTGCAGTTATTAAACATTGTACTTAAAAATGCTTTTTTTAAAAATTCTTTTCAAATCCATCAATGTATTGAAATTTTGTATACTTGAGTCAAGTTTAGTAATCTGTCTGCTTAGAAACTTGTGTACATTCAATGCTTGCCTCCTAACACTTGTGGGAAACATGAATCTCTGTGGTTCTCTATTCTATTCACATGTTAGATTATTAGTGGTGTGTAATATGCCAATACTTATTTTTCAGCAGCAAACATAAACACTGAAATGTCAGCCAGGATTTGGAGGCAGATTTACTTTATGTCAGTGGGCCCAATAAGAATTTAATCCATCACCAAAACATCAGGCCCTAATCTTTGGTAGCTTGGGGCTTATATGAGACAAGCAAGCAGGGAGTATAGAAGCAGAGTGTTTGGCAATTATTGAATGGTTACATCGTATGTTGTTATTATTGATTAGCCTGAGTGAAAAGTATATTATATACATTGTAAGTATGTTAAGTTCAAACTCTGGGCAGACTCACAGTTATGGGAAGCAAGCGTCTGAGATAATATATGAGGGTATGGTTGATTAGATAAAGGAAATATGTACCTAGCATTGATGGAAGACAGAAAGACAAAGCTGCCCAAGGGAGTAGCTAGTTATAGAAATTTAACTCTAAAGTGTTAACTGTTTTCCTCCTCAATTTGGGTATGGCTTCTTGAATTTTG
This sequence comes from Capromys pilorides, assembly GCA_004027915.1. NCBI lineage: Eukaryota > Metazoa > Chordata > Mammalia > Rodentia > Capromyidae > Capromys > Capromys pilorides. Next base: position 8,190 of record PVKN010021548.1, read on the forward strand.
TCAGATCAATTTCTATAGCTTCAGATACAAATTGTTATTATTTGTTAAATTTTGCACTTAAAAAACTAACATTTATCTTTTGTTTTATTATTACTTTATAAATTGTTACAATTATTTAAATTGGTTCATATGTTTTTCTAGGTTTAGTGTTTAATAACTCTTACAGTATAGCTCAACATTCTTGTTTTATATATTTTCTGTTCTTAACTTGTTGACTTCAGTTCTCAGATCAATTTCTAAAGGATGTGGATGTGTTATATTTCTGTTTTCCCTGCCTCACCTCTTTCCTTGATCGTGGTGATCAAAGCCAAGGTCTTGCATGCAACAGGCAAGTCTTCTACTACTGAGGTCAATGAATGCAACTTGAGGCTATACTTCTAAGTAAAATAGATCAGACCCACATGTGTACACATTGTATTGTCTCACTAGTGTAAGAACCTAAAAGAGTGAATAAAACCTGAAAGATATAATAGATATAGCAAAAAGGAAAGAAAACTTTTCAAAAGGAACAAACAACTGGGTTGAGGGAAAGAGGAAAGCAAGAAAAAAAAAGGAAGAGGAAAATCATGTATGTAGATTGTATGCATGTACATGAGATAGCTAAGATGACGGTGCCACTAGTTTCTGTTGGTTTTTTGAAGGCAGCATGTAATGCTTAAAATTTTTATTTGACCAATTTGACATGCTTATGTCTGATAATCTGAACAACTGCATCAAAGATAGCAATGTGCAATATAACAACCACTGTTGAATACCTACCATCTTATCTTTTGTCTTGAAATTGTGTATTGTTTCTAATGTCTTGTCTATTGTTTTTTCCATCACATAAAATTTAATACAAGGAAATGAATTACTAGGGTCTAGCCCACATTCTAGAGAAGGGAGAAGGAAGGAGGGCACTGCCAGTAACCCTTCTCAGAAGGAAAGTGTTGCTGGCATGCAGAAGTTCTTAAGAACTCATCACCAAATTTGTTACTGTTTTTAGTATCTAATAAATTATTACTGCCAATTTTTTTTTTATCTTGAAACCATTTCCATTAATCATCATTTAGTAGTCAACATCTTGGTCTCTTTTTCATCACCACTTAAGTAGATTATCTAACAACTTTATAAACTCTCCACGAGTTTCCTTACAACCCTTATTGCTCTGGGCTCATTAATATTCCTGAAACATCTGTATTGTCCTATATTCTGGTTCAGACCTTTAATGACTCATCATTCTCTTCTTTCATGCTTTTATCTTATTTTCTCCATTTGCACCATCCAGTCTAGGCATGCCCGCATCTTCACCATATTCTGCACATCACTCAACTCCTATTCAGGATGCCAATTTATCTTTCCTTTTCCTTTTCCTTTCTAGATTCTTCAAACTGACCTTTACAACAAAGCCTGCCCTATTCACTGTTGCCATCACTGCTCAATTTGCTTTTAATTCCCATGAAAAAGTGGCGTGTGCCAATACTTTAACCTTTCATCTGTTATGATTGCCTTACTGACTCTAAATTCATTGTGAGTGCTTTTCATCAACTGGGCTGAAATTCGTGCAATTCTTCATGTTTCTGTTCATCCACACCATCCAACAATATAAGGTTGCAACAAGCTCTTCAATATGTGTGACTTACTGTCAAAAGTAGAGCATTCCTTTTTCTAGCCACCTGACCCAGGAAAAGTTTAGAAAGAAGTTAGGAATAGAAGACTAAAGGTTTATTCAAAGATATTTCATGAATGCATCTTAAAAGGTGAGAAGACATGATAGGATCATTCTAACAAGCTCATACTTTTCTATCATTTCCTTTTATGCAGCCATGCTCTTACATTGATAAAAGCAAAGCATAATTTCACCAAAAGGGATGATTTGGAGTCCCAGGGGACATTTGACCATTCCTACAGACTTTTTTGCCTTATTCCAAAGGGGTAAGGGGTAGAGGAAAGAAATACTGAAATACTCAGGCCAGCTCTGTATAGTGGAGGATTACTCAGCACAGAATACCAGCAATGCTGGACTAGAGAAGCCCTGCTTCATCTCGATGACAGGAGCAGGGTGGCAAAAGCTCTGCCACTCACCAGCTGTGCAAACACAGCCAAGTTACTAATCACCTGCATTTCTCCATGCTTAAGTTAACAGAATAATAAAATTTACCACTAAGTGGTTCTGGGAGAATTAAATGAGTTAATCATTATATAGTACTTTAAAATAGTGTTTAGAACATAGCAAGATGTGTGCAATTAAAAACCTTCCCCAGGATGTTCTGTAAAACATAAATTGTAGAAATCACCAATCCTGATGGTGTGCACCAGTCTTGTGATCAACGAGAAAACCTAAACAGGATCTCTGCAGAGCTTAGTTCCAGTTAACTGCATTGATCTCTTGGACTGAAGGACAAATCACTATTTCTACATTTGGTAGTTGCAATGGTCAGAAAGTTAAAAATCTTAGCTAGCTTAGTTCCATTTAACACACCAGCTAAGCAGCACAGTTTTTCATGTGAGTGTAGAAATAATTTTTTTTCTTTTCTTGTTCTAGTTCTCTACATTAGAGAGCTGACATGGAATGTTTTATATTTCAGCAAGTGATGTTCTTAATTTAAAAATTTACAAAACAATTCTGACTGCTTCCATTGCCTCTAGATATTCCCCAGGAACCTCATCTATTCACTGGTGGAGATTTTGGAGAGCGACTGGATTATGGGGTGCTCTAGTTGACTTGCTCTTAGGACGTAGCGCCTGGTCCAAAGGCGTGGGTCCCTGGGACCTGGAGTTTCTACCTTCCTGGCTCTCCCTTCATGCTCTCTGCAACATTTGCAGCTTTTCCTCTGCCTGCCCCTGTGCCACGTCCTCCTGCCGTGGAGCTAATTGTGTGTGTCTGAGGACTGACACTGCTGATGCAGCACAGAGTAACCCTGCCCTCCTTTCGTTCTGCGTATCAAGCGCTGTTTCTCAGCAATGAGGAAGGTAAAAGGACAGCGGCCACCGAGTGTGCACGAGTCCACTGGCCGGGAGCTGCCCCCTGGCCTGGGAGAGTTCTGTTCTGCAGGCATGAGCACAGGTAACGGAGCTGGGAGCCTGGCGCTGTAGCAGGCTCCTCACCCTTTGTCTCTGGACTGTTCCCGTTCTCTGCTTTCCATCTGCTATGCACTGAGCTCCCTTGCGCCTCCATTCCCTTCTGCCACGATGCTTCAGCTCACCATGGACTGAGTCCCCTTAGACCACGACCCAAATTAAACCTCTTCCATAATCTGTGAGTGCTGGATGTTGTGTCCAGCAAAGGAAAGCTAATACAATGTGTGACAGTTGCATAGTCTCTGCCAGCAATCGCATGCTCGCAGTGTACTTCTGTCTCTCCCTTGTGCCCTTAGGATTTTTCCCCCTGGGATTAGTTCTATTTTCTTGTTTGTGACTAGACCATCCTCACCTGCTAACTATTGTTTATGATCTGAGCATCTGTATATTTGAAAATGTCTGGGCGCCTTTGCTGTTCAACAGAATCCCTATATTGTTCCCAGCACAGAATGACACCTAAAAGCATATCTTCCTATATGAAATTTTCACAATAAAATCTCCAACACTACTTTCTTAGCTTTCTAATTTGTAAGACAATGATAATCTCTCTTAGCCTCATTGATAAGATAAATAATGATGCTATCTGTCTTACTGGCTTTTGTTATAGTTAAATGAGCTAAAGTTAAACAGTTAACATACACTTAGCAGTTAGGGAGAATCTGTGCAGTATAAAATTTGAATAGTGCCTGCTATTATGGTGACGTTGAGGGCAGTTATGATGATTGAACTCTCTGCTTTGTTTCTCAGAAAATCTAGGAATTTGGGGGAAAATGGAAATTCTTATAATTATTTTATAAGACCATTTACAGTTGAACTCTAATGAAGAATGAAACAATAATTTCAATAATTTCAAAAATAGTCTAGTCACTATTTTTCACTTTCACACACAAAAATTCTTTGGTGTGTTCTACTCTCCGTTTCTGAAGTAGTTTGCAATTAGAGTGACTTAGTTTGTATTTATTTAAGTTACATTCATGTTCACATTGACATATTTCATTGACAAGAACATATGAACATTTTAAGTAAAAATGTTTGAAGTTCTTTTTAATTTTATAGTAGTTGTTATAATACATAATATTGTCTTCAAATTAGTTGTTCATATTACCAGATATATGCATGTAAAATTGGAAGAAGAAGAAAAAGAAATACATAAGAAACTAAAGGAGCAAAAGATCAAAGATTTGACAAAAGGAAAACAAATTAAGCATCAACTGCTTCTTTCCATAGGCCATCAGAAACGCACAGTACTGTTGTCCAAACCACCCTGCCAACATACATAGATAAATCTCTTTCCCTCACTCCCTGTCCTTTTTCTCAACTCAGTAATTCCTTCTGCACACATTTATTCCCTTTTCCTAGTATTTATTGTACCCTTTGGGTTTTATTTTCTCACTGAGGTTCTCACACTAAGGAGATAAAATGATGTTTGCATGTGTGGGTCTGATTTATTTCCTTTAAGAGTACAGCCTCTAATTGCATCCATTTACAAATAAAAGCCTCAAATTTATCCTGTTTTGCAGCTGAATAATACTCCATTGTATAACAATATCACATCTTCTTTATCTATTTCTCAGTTGATGAGCATTTGGGTTGTTTCCAAGATTTAGGTATGAATATAGATGCAGGAATCCCTCTCTATTCCATCTGGGCCTTTTGCATCTGCAGACTCAACCAACTGTGGCCAAAATACTTACAGAAAAATACTTACCTCTGCATTTTAATACCTACACACTTTTCTGTCAATATTTTTTGAAAATGTGTCATTTTAACTAGTTGCATAGCATTTACATGGCATTTGGCATTCTAAGTCATCTGGAAGTGATTTAAATTACTGTTTAGGGGGTGTTCATAGGTTATATGTAAATGCTTCACTATTTTTGTGTATTTTTGACCATGTATTGATTTTGGTGTCTGCAAACATCCCTGGATCAGAACCCCATGGCACAGTATGACAGCTGTAACACAAAATGGAACATTAGATAGATAATGGGAAAAATAATAATATAGTTCAAGTAATATTTTCACATTTACATTTCTCAATGCCATGATTTTTGTTTGCTTGTTTCAGTGCTGGGACCAAACCTGGACCCCTGTGCATATCAGACATATACTTTATTACTGAGCTACATCTCTATACAGGACTGTGTCATTTTTATCTCCTTGCTTTTACTTACACAAACTTGGTTAATAAATCTACTTAATATGATGAGCCAAAAAAGTCATTTATACCAATTTGTTTCAAACAGAAATCTTTTCTGTGCATCACACCAGAGGAATCATATTTTGTTAATATGAAAAAGGTACTGTTTATTCACAAAGAAAAAGTTGCTAGGAAAAATAGCAACTTAGAAAATAGCTATTTAGAAACAATGATATAAAGCCACAAATGAAAGTTCAGAGATACTTCTAGGAAGTTTTTATTCATGTCTTATGCACTATGTATAATAGAGCATGCTCAGACAGAGGTACACATCCTGTTTTGGCAAATCTATGACTTGTATAACAATCAATGCAAGTGAGACCCATCAATGCAAGCTCTTCTTTATTTTCCAAACATTCTCTCCTGCCTGTTTGCAGGAAATAGTCTATTTCACCCTTAAACAAATACTGATGTCTTCCGACACTACTGCTGTTCATTCGTCTATTTTCTGTTTAGTTGTATTAGTTTTTATTTATTTTGAAGTATATCCAGACTAAGATTACGCCTTCTGATGAGGTGATAAATAAATGAATTGTTGCGTGATGGTCCTCTTTCTGCCTGATGTTAACTGAAGTCTAATTTCCTTGCTGTTAACACTTCAGTTATCTCTTGATTCATGTATGTATGATACATCTTTTTTCCTCCTTTTATTTATTATTATCAATATGTTATTTTGTTGTTGCTATTATTATTATTATTATTATTATTATTATTATTATTATTACTGTGAGCTTTAGGGAAGGGTTTGCAGGGACAGAGTGTTCAGTGTCTCACTACTAAAAGGCTCAAGTCAATAGCCTCCAATAGCTCCAGTTATACTGATAATGCAGTACTATTATGGACAATTAGAAAATATATACAGCTACTTTCTCTTTGTTCAATGAAAAGGAAGATTCATACTAGTAGTGTTTAGACAAGATATCACGTCTGCATCTCATACTCTGAACAACTACTACGAAGACAACAATATGCAATGTATTAATTATTGTATCTGTCCTACTAACCCACTGTGAAGCTGTCTCATTGTTATTGCTTTCTCATTAATATTAATTCAAAAAAGAACACAAAATAAATAAATAGATCTATCTCTGGAAAACAAAACAAAACAAAAAAACAGCAAAACCTAGATCGGACTCATAGTAATTCACCTGTTTATAACCTCCCAAGAGATTGGATTATAGGCAAACACCACCATGCCAGTCTCAATTGCCATTTTAGCGTGTCCCAGGGGACGGGGCTGGCATGGCATATATTTTAAATGAATTTGTTCTGTGCAGTTTACAGCTTCATTTTCTGTTTTTATCTAGCCTTGCAATTTCTGCTCTTTACACTAAGGGATTACATCTAGGCCTAGTGTCCTTGGTACCGTTATATTTAGTTATATCACTTTTGTAATGTCATTTTCTATTTATTCCTTTGGTTTTCAGTTAGCTGTTTTCTGTTCCTGCTTTCTTTTGGATCAGTTGAATTTTTTTTTTTATTTTTTTTTATTTTTATTGTATTTAGTACAGGATCTGCAGGGTCTCACTATATAGATTGGACTCATAGTGATTCTCCTGTTTTCAGCCTCCCAAGCACTGGGATTACAGGCGTGTGCCACCACACCCATTCTCAATTGCCATCTCAGCATGTCCCAGGGGTAGGGCTGGCACAGCACACTGGGTATGGAATCCCCCATCCCTGTGTTCTGCTAGGCAGGTGCTTTGGTCTCCTGAGCTGTCTGGCCAGCCCCCAGTTGAGTATTTTTTATGATTTCCTTTTACCTTTACAAATAACTATGTATTTGCTTACGCTTAGATTTCTTATGTAACAGTTCGTTCACATCACAATTTACCTTTAAGTAATGTTATACTCTTGTACATTATAACAAAACACTTCAACACTTTTCCTCTTTTCATCTTTGAATATTTTTATTTCTACTTTTGACATAACTTCACAATACACCAATATCATTTTTACTTCTGTGGTCATCTATATTTAGAGGTTCAAAGAACTGAGACTGGCTTTTAATTTTGCCAATGTGATTTCTGTTCTATTCTAT
>PVKN010021549.1:0-15490 GCA_004027915.1 Capromys pilorides
CAAATATCAAACTAGGAAAAATGTGCAATGTAAATGACAAAAGGAACATAGTCTTTAAACGTATAAGAGTTTTTTAAATTGGAGGAGGAGTGACCAATGATATTCTAGTGTCAAGAGTTTAAGAAACTACTAATGAGCAAATGTAAGCTTCTGATATAAGCTAATGCTATTGATAATTTTTAAAATTACAATTTTAAACCTCCCACTTCTCACCTATCAGGTTAGAAAAAATCCAAAAGTTTGATAACATGCAGAGTTGCCAAAACAGTGGGGAGACAAGCACTTATGTTCAGCTGATGGGAATGCAAAACTGTCACTTCCAGAGGGGGGAAAAAATTGTTGATACCTTGCTAAATGTTTTCTAGTAATCTATCCTGAAGACACTAATGTCAGAATATGCGTAAGGCATTGCAACACTATTAATAATAATAATAAACTTGAAAGCCACCCAAATATCCATAATATAGGATGGATGGGTCAAATAAACCAAGGTACGCCCACACTACAAGTCCAAGAAAGCTGTAAAAATAAAAATGTAAATTATTTCTGTACTGGTATGGACCAATCTTCAGATAAATCATGAAAGTTTTTAACACATATTATTCATATAATTATTCATGACAAAAGAATATATATATATATATATATATATATATATATATATATATGCCCAGGGTTAAGTTTAGGGTTAGGATCAAAGCCGTGCTTAAGGTGCCTTGCTTTGTACAGTTGAGTTTAATACATGTAAATGTTTCGTATAGTTATGAAACAAAATTAAATATAACAAAAGATTCTAAGCATTGAGAGAAAAATTAAACAAATGGATAAGATACGTGAGATATGATAAAATGCAATCAATATTTTAATTTTTAAAAGTTTATTAAAGGGCACATTGCCGCTAACACCCCTCAAACTGCCTCTCCACACTTACCTCATCATTCTTGCCACCTCGTGAAGCAGCTCTGGAAGTCCTTTGTACATTATTGTCTCTGGTTGCACTGTTGTCCTCAATGGGTTCGAAACATCTGCCTTTGGAGGTAATTTTGACTTGGGGGAAAAGCCAGAAGTTGCAAAGTGCCAGATTCAGTGAATAAGGTGGATGAGGATAGACTTCAATGTTTTTATTTGACAGAAATTACCAGGAAGGTCTGATCAGTGAGAGGTGATCAAAATATATCGTGAAAATTTAAATTAAAAAAATCAATTCTTGCAGTAAAAGACACATTGTCATCAAGCTCCCTCAAAATCCTCCCCCTCACTTTGAATACTCTTCCCCTATCATTCTTGGCAGACTTCTTTTACTGTAATAAGGTGTTGGGCTTTTTAATTTAAATATTCACCGCATTTCTTTTATTTATTTATTTATTTATTTATTTATTCATTTATTTATTTATTCATTTTGCAGTACCCAGGTTCGAACTCATGACCTTGCACTTGCCAGGCAGGCACAAGTGTGCCACGGAGCTATCTCCCCAGTCCTCACCACATTTCTTGATCATCCTTCGGATCACAAAGATCTATTCCACACATAGGATCCATTCGAAGTGACTTGGACACATAAACTATAAAGTCCAAAACTACAAAGAAACCTTAAAACGAGCAAATCATAATCGTGCAAGTATTGTTACTCTGAGACCGTCCTGTGTGTACTGAGAGACTAGGAAGTGAATAATTGCATTGCAGCCATCCGAGAATTATAATTATTTGACAGGAGAGAAAACAGATACAAATATCAGAGTCAACAGGTTGAGTCTAAAATCCCATGGTTTTACATTTGAATCAGATGTGTCAGCATAAACTCATTATCTATTGTATTTTTAAAAATACATATGTCCTAGCTCTGCCCTCTGGAAATGTACAGAAACAATGACGGACTCAAGAACTATGAGCATCTGCGGGTCCCTCCAGCATTTGTTATTGGTTGATATCTTTTTTTTTTTTTTTTTTTTTTGCAGTACCAGGGATTGAACTCAGATTTGGTTGATTTCTTGATAAGGGCCAACCTTTCTGTGATGAAATGAAATCTCAGTTTTGTTTTAATTTGCATCTCTCAAATGGCCAGTGATGTTCAATGTTTTTTCATATATTTATTTGCTGTTTATGTTTCTTCAAAGTATGCCTTTATCCCTGTTGCCCATTTTTTAAAGAAATTTGATGTTCGCCATATTCCTTAACCACATCACAGCTGGTAGGAGTTAGTCACTTGAGGCTACCCACGGCCTCAGCTGACCGTCCGGTCACCAGTGGGTTTTTCTCTGGACAGCAGCCCCCTCCGTGCCCAGCGCACCCTGTCCTGCTCTCTGAGATCCCCTCTTTTAAGCACGCAGAGCCACAACACCCAGAGCCCAGCTTCAGCAAGGATGAGGCAGGGAGAAGCCGCGTCCTGCGATGGGCGAGGACTCGGCTGAGCCAGCCTCTCCACCAGGCTGTGCGGGCAGCGGCAGCCTGGGGAGCGGGGTTCGGGGACGCTTGGCCGGGTGAACACTCGAGCCAGGAAGGACAATCCCCCGCCGGCGTTCTGGACGTGGGCGGGGGCTCTGTTCAGCTCCAGACCCCAAGGCGCAGTCCTTCCGCCCGGCTAGGGACGGCGCTGCTTGAACTGCAGGCCACCTGCAGGCCACAGGTGCCCGTCTTTGTTTCTTTGTCCAGGTTTACCTACACCTTAGGGTGGCCCAGGACACCCCGGCCGCCATCGCAGGCGGTCACTCGCTGACCGGCCTCGCTCACAGGCTGCTCGGCTATCAGGCCGATGGCCAAGTTTTCATTCACCTCTTTCTGACGACCTACTTTTCCTGTAGTCTTTCTCATCATAAACCTGGCTGGTATGCGCGACCATCTCATCAGTCCGTGACACCCGCACCCCAAGGCCTGCACTGCTCGAGGAAGGACCAACACCTGGCGGTAGGTCACAGCTGCTGCCATCTCGCTGGTGACCCCCCTGTTGCCCATTTTTGAATTGGGTGGTTTTGGTTTTGTTTCTGTACTGAAGTAGCAATATATAAGAATCACGATAGGGCCAGCCAAATAGCTCAGTGGATTAAAGCGCCTGCAAGCAGGTGCAGGGGCCAGGGGTTCGATCCTTGGGCCTGCCCAATCCCTGGCAATTGAGACTAGGTGTGGTGGCCCACGCCTGTAAAACCTGCTCTTGGAAGCCTGTAAGCCGGAAGATCATTACAACTCTGATCTAGTAGTGAGATTCTGAACACCCTGTAGACCCTTCCCTAAAATATTAAAAAAAAAAAATCACAATAGAGAAATATGTTACAGTCCATCAATGATACAATAACACAATGCTCATAATGGAGAGTCCTACAGAATAAAATAGTCTCTTCAAGAACTACATTACAAGAAAAAAAAATATGGAGATGAGGGAAAACTTGTAGACTGAATAAGACTAAAGACATACCAATAAACTATAATGTATCATCTAAATTAGACTTTGATGGGGGGTACCCGCAATCAAACTCAGGACTTTATGCTTGCCAGGCAGGCATGTACCTCTGAGCTATATCTCCAACCCTATATTAGACTTTGAGTACCTAGGTATGGTGCAGCACACCTGTAATCCTAGCACCTAGGAGGCTGAGGCAGGAGGCCATCCTGGACTCCACAGTGAGTTCAGAGCTAGCTCGAACTACATAGGAAGATCCTGCCTCCAAAAACTAACTAAATAACTTAATTAATTAATTCTTGCATTTTAAAAGAATTCTATTTAAAGAACTCTGACAAAATTGGAAAATTTTGCAGACTGTGACTTTGAATATATAGATCAATTATTGCTGATACCTCTTTGGTGGAGATACAGATTAACCAAGCTGGTTCTTTTGTTAAAAAGCGTCACAGCTGGTACATATTCGGGATCCACACAGGATCATTTGTATGTCTGCGACCTAGAGTGCACAAAACTGGATATCAGGGCTGGTGACATAGCTCAGAGGACTAAGCACCTACTTAGGCAAGCACAGGGACCAGGTTTCAATCCCTGACACCACGTGCCACACTGGCCCTGCCCCAGGGCACACTGAGCTGGCCACTGAGACAGGGTGTGGTGATGCAAACCGTAATCTCAGCACTGGGGAGGCTGAAAACAGGAGGATTATTAGGAGTCCAAGCTATGTAGTGAGACCCTGTACCAAATACATTAAAAAAAGAAAAAGAAAACAGCACTGTGCCCCATGTAGTAGAAAACTTTTCCATCTTTCCATTGTTTGGTGTTATTTCACATGTTTTAAGAATATATTCACTTTTCCAATAAAATATGCTTCAAAATTTTCCAGTTATTAGATTTGAAAAATGAATTTAAAGGCAATTAAAGGGCAACTCACTGTCTCTCTCAGACAGTTTTCTTCTTTTCAATAAGTTCTTCCTGCTTTTAACCTTTTTTGTTCCTAGAACTCATGTCTCAATTTTACTTTATTTATTCTATTTGTGTGTGTGTGTGTGTGTGTGTGTGTGTGTGTGCACATGTATGTGGTACTGGGGATTGAACTCAGGACCTTGTGCTTTCTAGGCAGGCTCTTATGCCACGGAGCTATATCCCCTGCCCTCATTCCTCAATTTTAGAAAACTCAAACTCAGCCCTTCCAACATCTAGCAGGTTGGGAGTTTCTTTCCCTTATATCATTTGGAGGGCTTCCACTGAGATAACTGGATAGTGGTAAGAGTTTGCTTTTGTTTCATAGATTCTGGGTTGTGATTTGCTCAGGTAATCTAAATTTTATGTTTCAAACTTTTATGTTATGTCTTTGCCCATTGCTTATAATTAGTCATGCTTTGTCTCATATAATTTTGTAAAAATAATGATTAAGTTTAAGTTAACATGGGAAGGTTCTGATGCTTCTTTAGTGGGACACTTCATTCCTGGTTTGTGCAGACTACATTTAGACTAGTTGCTAGGTTTACTCGTGTTTCTTGTTTGATTTGTTTGACTGATATGATTTGTATCTTGGATAGCAGTGCTAAGAAAAAGTAGTATTCAGTGTTCTCCTAGTGGATTTTTACATGAAATGCTTCAAGTGGTTCTTCTATGAAATCTAATTTATATTTAGAAAATATAAACGTCTGTTGGTACATCATGGACCCTAACTGCCAATTAAAAGGCAATAGGCCAGGGCTGGCGAGATAACTCAGGGGACTAAGTGCCTGCTTAGGCAAGCACAGGAACAGAGGTTCAATCCCTAGCACCGCATGGTGCACCAGCCCAGCCCCTGAACATGCTGAGCCAGCCACAGAAACCAGGTGTAGTGGTGCGCACCTGTAATCCCAGTGTTGGGGAGGCTGAAAACAGGAGGATCACTGTGAATCCAAGCTTTGTAGTGAGACTTTATGCCAAATACATAAAAAATAAAAATAAAAATAAAATAAAAAGTTTTTTAAAGGCAAAAGGCCAGTAGCTGTTCTCCAGACTTGGGGGACAAGTTTCACTGGGAAAGACTGTCCCTGACCCTGCTCTGCTCTCTACAAGAAGTGTTGAGCCTGTTCTTCCTCAGATTCCCTTCTGGCCTAACCTTCCACTGGTGAGGAGGCACTCTTGGCTCTTGGGGTTTCCCGTTCTCACCTTCCCAGGATGAAAGTGACAACTCATGAGCAAGTTGTCACAATAACTCCCTGTGAACATAAAAGAAGATCTTTCTCTGATCTTATGTCTTCTCTCTCTCTCTCTCTCTCTCTCTCTCTCTCTCTCTCTCTCTCTCTCTCTCTCTGCCACTTGGTGCTTTCCCTTCCTTTTCTTTCTTCTTTCTTTCTTTCTTTTTTTCTAGGCATGTAAGTTTAGGGATAGAAGAACACTGAGCTACCATTAACCTTTTCCTCCTACCCAACAACTAAATTAAGCCCTGTAGTGGTTGATACGTTGTGTCAATTTGGCTGGATAACTCAGCGGCCTGGCTCCCTGTTGGTCCTGTCCTGGGGTACAATTGATTCCTCCCTGGAGCAGGATCAGGGCCTGCCTAGGATATGATTGGCTCCTCCCTAGAACGGGATCAAGGGCCCATGCTGGGGTATGATTGGAGCACAGAGACATTTTAAAGGGGCTGAGGAAGGAGTCAAGTCGTCACTTCCTCGGAGAAGCTTCAGTCTTCGCAGTCGGCCTGGACTTCATCGTCTGGCTTGCATTGCAGACTCTTCAGCCTCCAGCTTGGATCTTTCGCCATCCGTTGCAGACTCTTCAGTTTCCATCATAGACACTTCAGTCTTCTATCGCAGACCCATCAGCCGACGGATAGAGACTTACACAGAGCACTGCAGTGAGTTTCAGACCTCGGGACTGAATTCTCCAGTCCAGAGTGTGCAGACGCCCTCTGCACACTTCCTCATCTGACTCTGTGGCTGACTATTGTAAGCCAATCTTATAACTCCTTATATATTGTATATTTTGTGTTAATATCCGTTCCTTATATTTTTCTGTTCCTCTAAGTAAAACCCTGACCAATACAAGCCCATAGAAAATAATCATTTTGCTAACACTGAAGACAGAAAAGTCATTTTAGCTGAGGAACACATACCTCATGCCTGGGTCAGATAAGACATCATGATTTTACCCACTCAGGAGAACATACACAAAGTCCATGTCCTCCCTTAATGTTCTGAGCAACAGTCTCCCTTGGGGAAACTGAATGCGAGACACATTCCAACCAACCAACTTCTGGGGGAAACTGTAGGGAGCTATTTCCAAGGTACCACATTTAAGGAACCAAAACACAGTTAGCCTAAGGAAAGATTTCCAATGTTCTCTCTTTCCTCATAGTTCTAGTTATCATTTATGTGTATAGACAAATACTTCCATAATAAATTATAGACTTTGAAAGTCGTACTGTAAATTTATAAGGTGCTGTGCAATGACTTTTGCTCAGGCTTTTACCTATCCCTTATAGAACTTCAACAAACAGTGGTTACTCTGCCAGCTAGTTAAACACTCTTAGAGCAGCTGCCACTTGTAAAACAGAGGACAGATTTCCTCAGCACCTTCTGGTGAATCCCCGTGGAAGCCAATAGCCATTGAAATGTTGACCAGACAAGCACTAGATTTCTTTCCAGAGACAACTCTCTGGTTGCACGGACCAGTAGAAACTGAGAGAGCAACTGAGTTTATCATGGCCAATGCTACTCTCTGGCAGATATCCCAACGTTCCTCAGGGGAAAATGCCTGACTGGGTAGCCAGCAGGAAAATCTCCACTTACATATCATACTTTTTGCTCTCTGCTAGTAAATTAGAAACTTCCCCCAAATTTCCTCCAACTTGTTCAGAGTTAATGCTAGAACACCCTTGTCACTAGAATGGCCCTCCCTGTAGAAATCATGGTAAGGCAGCAGCTACTTGCCTGTCACAGAGGAAGACAGCTATCAGGGGCATGACTTACATATGTAGCTTACAAATGCTAACTGAGTGTAAGAGATTTTAGGCAGCCTTTTTCTTCCATGTGCAAGAAGAAGACTAACAAATGTGCTTTTACTAACATACAAATTGCGACTGCTAATTGATGAATATAAGCTTCACCTGTGAGCTTTAGACATACAAAAAAAAAAAAAAAAACTTGTTTAGTGAGTTTTAAAAACATAGCCCTGTCTTGCTGATAGAAAAGGTTGCCTAGGTGATTAGGTAAATAACAGGAATGTCTTAGAGGCTTGTTCAGCGTAGGGCCCAGAGCAGAATTTTTCCCCAAGCCATTTTACCTATCTGTCTCTAAATGTGATCTCCTTTGCAGACTGGTAAGTGCTCCAACTCGCTTTTTGGCATTTTCCCACTCTCTCCTTCAAAGAACTAGAAAGCAATAGTTTAATTTAAAGCAACACTTCCTTCTTTAAACTGCTGTGGCTAAGATCATTCACAACTCATGCTCATAAAAAAAAAACATCTATGGGAATAAGCACACTAGTTTTCTGGGAAGATAAAATTGCACACTCGTTGGAGGGTGGATAGGCTGATCAAATTTTATCTTCTGGTCTCTCTAGATGGCTTCCACCTGTGCTGGAGTGGATCTGCTCAAGGGATATTTTGAGGGTATAGAAATTAAAGAGGATGCCCAGTTCTTTCTTATTGCTTTTCAAATGGGAAAATCAATGTCAAAATCTTTTACTCCTTTGGAATGTATTTTTAAGCACCAGAAAATGTTTAGTCCTCACTTACTGAAAAAAGTTTGACATTTTATTTTTCTGCACCTATACAAGGCCTGCCTAGCCCCTAGAGTCAAAAGTGAATATAGAGGCAAGTATTGATTATGTTGTTCTCTTACAACTGGAATCATACTGTAAGGAAGAGAGGAAATGGCCAGAATTCCCCTATGTTCAAACTTTCTCTGCATTAAGAAATAATCTTGATTTGTGTTCACAATGTTGAACCACAGGAAAACCAGAGGGCTCCAGCCCTTAAGGCGTCCGCTGTGCCTGAGCCTGGAGCTGCCTTGCCTCAACCTTTGGAACCTCAAGACGAGGTTTCCAAGACAAACTTAATCAAAGCCTCACTCACTATTATTGAGCCTGAGGTTCTCCCCACTTGCCCTTCAGGTTCTGAGGATGAGGTTCCTAGAACAGCCACCATCCAAGCCTCTATAGGGCTGAGTTCATCCTTAGCTGATTTTGTTCTAGCTCCTCAAGAACAATATCCCTTACAAGAAATAAGTGGCAGTTCCCCCCCACCCCCAGTGATCAAAAGCAAATCAAGCTACATTTAGGAAAGTTTTCAAATGTCTCTTTAAGTGCACATCTTTAGATGACTAAGGTCTTTAGAGGACTTGCCAAGACCTATGAACCAGACTGGAAAGAGGTCAGGTTACTGTGAAATCTAGCATTGACTTCTAATGAGAGACAAGCAGCTCTGTAAGCTGCTACTGCATTTGAGATAATTATCATATTGTAATTCTTAGAAGACCAAAAGACACCCAGCCAGGGGAACAACCAGCTCCCACTGGTTGTTCTGTCCAAGACAAATGCTAGCCTAACAACTGACAGGAGATTGGAATAGGAGGCATTTACTAAATTGTGTTCTTGAAGGCCTGAGAACGACAAGGACTAAGTCTTTCTATTATTTTAAATTGTTAGCTCTTTAGCAGAAGAAAAATAAAAGCCCCTCTGCCTTCTTAAATTGTTTACAAGACACACTGGCAAAACTTACATCCCTTGCTCCTGATTCAATAAAAGGACAGATTTTCTTAAAGACAAGTTTGTTATCCAATCAGCCTCACATATTAGAAAAAAACCGGGAAAGATGGCTTTTGCCCGGATAATTCACTTGATACATTAGTGACTGTTGCAGCCTCCTCTGTATTTTATAATCAGGACCAAGAGAAGGCCTAGAGAAGAAAACAAAGAGGCCAAGGGAAAGTAGCTGCTTTTGCTGCAATCTTAAAAAAGACTCTAAATCTAATTCTCAGCATACCAAGAAGAACTTAATGATGAAACTCACCTGCTACTAGTGTGGAAAGCCAGACCACCTTAAGAGGGACTAATTTAACTGTCCTGTGCTAGACCTTATCATAAAAGTAGCACTGGACTAAGCACCTGCTTAGGTAAGTGCAGGGACTGGGGATCAGTCCCTGACACTATATGCTCTGCTGGCCCCACCCATGGGCACACTGAGCCAGCCACCAAGACTTGGAATGGTGGAGCACACCTATAATCCCAGCACTCGGGAGATGGAAAACAGGAGGATCACTACGAGTCCAAGCTGCATAGTGAGACCTTGTATCAAATACATTTTTTAAAAATGGCCCCTGCAGGCCCCAGAGGTCAGACTCATCCTCCCAGCTGGTCTAACAAGACTGAAGGGCCTCAGGGCACTATGCCTTCTCCTGCTGGCCAGATTGTATTCTCCACTAAGAACAGCGTCCCCTACACACTATTACTCATAGTTGTGGGTAATCATGACTGCAGAGGAAGAAAACAACCTATTGCTGGACACTGGCATACATTTCTTGGTTCCTCTCTTCAACACTAGCCTTCCTTCCAGTCATCATCCCTAAATAAAAGTAGTCACCAGAAAAAAAAGGTAACTCATTTAACCTGCAACTAAGATGACTTCTGCTTTTCCCATTCATTTTAATGATACCTGAAAGCCCGGTTTCATCTCCTAAAAAGAGATGCTTTAGCCTGTCTAAAATGTATATGCATCCAGGTTGCCAGCTAATCAAAATGAGGCCAAAAAATGGATTTGCAAATACAGTATATATCGTTGTCTGTATACAATATTGGCATTTTAAGTAGGTATCAATCACCTTGGTGGGGATACAAAGCCTCCTTAACCCATGTCTCCCAGGAAAGTCCTTGTCCACCCCATGTGCACTTACTACACAGCTTGCTTCCTTGTTTGCTCTCCATTCAATCAATATTACCCAAGTGACTATACTTGTAATTTTTTTCTGTTGTAATCTTATTGGTTGACCATAGCTTTATCCCACCTCACATCCGTCCTGTGATTTTTTTTTTCCATTGGATCAATATTACCTAAGCAACTATATTTGTAATCTTATTTGGTCTGGTTTGGTTTTGAGAAAGAGTGTCGCTATACAGTGCAGGCTGTCTTTGAGCTCTCTTTGTCGTCCAGACTGGTCTCAAACTCACAGCAATCCTCCTGCCTTGGCCTTCAGAGTGCTGGGATTGCAGGTGTGTGCCACCATGCCCAACAATCTTATTTGTTGATTATAGTTCTGTTCCACCTTGAATCTGCCTTATCTCATAACTTTGTTCAAAAAATACCCTTGAGAAACAGGGTGAATGGGCAACCCACTTTTCAAGCCTGTTTCTGTCTCTTTTAATCTGAATTATTTTTCTTTCTGTAAACTCTTCCTACTGTTATGATTTTTTTTAAAAAATTAAGAATGATTTGGGCTAAGGTTGTAGCTCAGCATCACAGCACCTGCTTGGCAATCATGAGGCCTTGAGTTCAATTCCCAGGAATCCCCCCACCCGCAAAAAAAAGAAATTAAAAATGAATTAATAGGTGATGACCTAGGATGGCATATTTAGAGGATATTGCTTAAAAGGGAGATTCAGGAAATATCTGACTCTTAACAATGTGGAAATTATCTTTATGAGGAGAAATAAACTCAGACAGAACAAGCAGGATCTACAGTGGACCTTGTGAGGAGGCTGCATATGTCTGCCCTGTGCCCTCTTTGCCTAACCTAGAGCCAGGATTTGGGCCTGGAGTCTGTAGCAAGGTGAGGCAGTGCACCTGGATTCTGAATCTTGGAAGAAACTGCAGGTGGGTCTTAGCCAGAGCTCTAAAGGAGATCCTACCATCTGGCCAGGAAAAGTACTTTAGGGCTTTTGGTCCATGGGACAGAACCAGATTCAAAATGGAAGCCAAATACTAGCAGATTTTTCCGGGTAATGGCCTCACATGAAAATGTAATTCCAATCTGAATTCATTGGCTACCAGTTCACATGATGCAGGGAAGAACGCTGGGTTGTGTGGCCTGACTCAGTACACTTGATGCACCCGCCTTTCTGTACATCACAGGGCTGGTGAACTGAAGGAACAGCACTCATGGGCCAGGGCTGAAGGCAAACCTCCTGCCGTACCCGGTACTTCACACCTTTAATACCAGCTACTTGGGAGGCTAAAGAAGAGGATAGCAAATGAGAGGCAGCTTGCAATAACTTAGGGAGATCTTGTCTCAAAATGAACTGTAAAGGGCCAGAGAGACAGCACAATGATAGAGCATGCATTTAGCATATATGAGGTCCTAGGTTCAATCTCCAGTATCATTCCCCAAAACCATACCTTTTTAAAATTCTGATGTGATGCTGATCCATTCATTAACTCAGCAAGTACAAATTGTCACCAATTTATCATGGCGTGGCTTAAGATTGGTCAGCTTTACAATGCTATAGAAGCAATATGATTCCATGGAAATTATACTTGAAGAAGCCATATTTCAAATTTTGCATTTTGATATTTTCCCAGACTAGTTTAATCATTATAGAACTAGGTAAAAGGCATTACAATGTGTTCTCATAACCCACTGTATGAAATTATCAAAGTGTTCTATAAATAACAAGTATAAACTTGTCAGTATTTTTTTTTTTTTTTGTATTTTAGGGAAGGATGTTCAGGGTTTCACTACTAGATCAGAGTCATAGTGATCTGCCTGTTTACAGCCTCCCAAGAGCTGGGATTACAGGTGCGCACCACCACACCTAGTCTTAAACTTGTTATTCCAAATAAAACTGCTCCCAGCCCCCTCCCTATCTTTTTCTTTCTTCCAATATAATGTCCATTGTGTCACATCTTAGTTATTTCTTTATCAGTTGGGCAGCTATGGGAAAGTAGAAGCCAGGAGCTACTCCACTCTATAATCCCCAATCCTGCATGTGACTTGAAGTGGTATGTAATTTACTTATAAGAACTGATGGTTTGAGTAGGAGAGGCATGTTGAGAAGAGAAAAGGAAAGGACAGTCAGCAGTCAGCTTTGGTGGTTTGCTTTGCAACTCCACTTTGACGCAGCAAATAATTTTAACATAAGTAAATTCAAAGCAGATACGATGTTAATGCAGTTACATGTTATAAAGTAAATGGGAGGGCTGGCGATATAGCTCAGCAGACTAAGCACTTGCTTAGGTAAGCACAGGGGCCAAGATTAGATCCCTGGCACCACATGATGCAATGGCCCCGCCCCCTCGTGCTCTGAGCCTGCCACGGAGTTGGGCATGGTGGCGCATGCCTGTAATCCCAGCACAAGAGAAGCTAGAAACAGGAGGATGGCTACAAGTCCAAGCTGTGCAGCAAGACCCTGCACACACACACACACATACACACACACACACACACACACACACACACACACAAATAATAAATAAATGGGGAAAAAGCTGGAGTGAAAGGAAGTGGAGAACGAGGCAATGAGAAACACTGGAATGGGCTTTGGTAAGACACTGGCAGGCTCTTGTGTGGCTTAGTCTTCTCCTTTTTGGCCCTATCCACCTGCCATAACCTGCTTCCCAATAAGGTGTTCAGTTGAGTTAACTCTACGAGTCTATCACTATTAGAAATGTATATGGACATAGACAAAAGCAGGAAGAAAACACAAGGAACATTTGCTGCTAGACTGGTGCAATTGTAAGCTTTTATTATTTTTCATTTCCTTTAATGTTTTAATACCAATATTCTTTAATCTGACAACAGATACTCTTAACATCACTTAGCAAGGAACGGTAAAGCTAGTGATAGATTAGCGCTAAAGATTAAATAACTCATAAATTATTTTAGGAATTATTCTCCCCAGAATCTCACTTAAATTGGAAATAGTGATCCCTCCTAGTAGATTTCTTGAAGTACCATGACTGTAAACTACTTTGGGTTAAGGTTGTTTCCAAAACCCTTGTTATCTCTAGGGAAATGTTTACCTTCCAGTTTTACACAAGGATAAGATATCTTTTTTCTCCTAATACTCTGGCAAGATAGTAAGCATGTTTCAGTCAGTAGTTAACATGAAGTTATTTGCTGAAAATAATAACAAAGTGAAAATTTTTCTTCATAGAAAATGATTTTGTAATGTTTTGACTTTACTATTAATTTGATCCTTTTTGTCCCGAAAGCACATGTGCCAGGAAGCCACAGCTGGACACAATGGGCATGAAAGCAACAAAGTATGAATAATTTGCTCTATTGTCCAAATTCACAATAATTTTCCTCTAGGGAACCCTCAAAAAAGAAAAACTCCCCATTTACTTTTCATTTCCTCACTGCAGTTCTTTTTTAAAGAATATAATTTATTATGTAACAAGACAAATATACATATTTTAAAGTTTAAACCTATCCTCAAAGTTCCCTAAGGATCAGTTTTTTAGTTTGACATTGATTTTTATACTTGAAAGTAAATATGCCAACAATTTATAAATAGCTTTTATAAAGAAATACATAAAGGGTTTCATCTTAGCCCAAAATGCATGCTCAAAAAGCACTTCTGTGTCATCTTTTTACTGAATGTCATCACTCAAATCTTTAAGTCACCATCCAAGATACCAGGGTACAACAAGCACAAGCATGACTTTTTATTTTTTGCCAGACCGGGGTTCAAACTCTCGACCTTATACTTGCCAGGCAGGCACTTGTGCTTCAGAGCTATCTCCCCAGCCCCATGACCTTTTACATATGACTTTATAGATACTTTTTAAAATTCAGACCGAAACTCTGTTTCTGCCCACATGATTGGTCTACTAAATGCATGCCATGGCTGAGCAAGTGATCAGTGAATAGCTGGGTGGGCAGGGGGACTCCACTAACCTCCAAATAGCCTAGAATTCTGGCCATCGAAAACTACTTGGGGGGCCGGCGAGATGATTCAGTGGTCTAAAGCACCTGCTTAGGAAAGCTCAGGTAACTGCAGGAACTGCGGTTCAATCCCCGGCACCACATGCTGCGCCAGCCTCACCACCAGGGCAGGCTGAGCCAGCCACAAAATAAATAAAGAAAGAAACAAACACACCAAGCAAACAAACAAATAAATAAATAATTGAAAAAAAGAAAACTACTTGGGCGAAGACCACTGAATCTCACAGTTCTTCACCTAAGAACCCCATAATATCCAGAGTAGTTCAGCAAAAGCAAAAGAAATGGGAGAATTCTGATTTGTACTATAACATATCTACTTGTTTGAAGACCCAGTACAATGTGTTGTGCTCATCCTATGAATTTTTTCCCAAACCATAGGTCAGGTAGAAAAGCTAGAATTAAGATATTAAAGGCTCCAGACAGATTAACATGAAAATGGCTCTTTCTAGGAGTTACATATGTGGGGTTGATTTTTGTCCACTAATCTCTTCTCGACATGAACTGATTGACCAGAACTGTCCGGTCTTCTAAAAAAAGCCAAGATGTAATCAAATTCAACTAGAGCAAGCTTGTAGAGCAGAGGTACAGGAAAGCTAAGTAGGGAGGCAGCCCGCTGCCCATGGAATGGTCTAGATGGAAAGGCAGGGGAGAAGGCTATGGCACAAAGACACAGCAAGCCTGGTGTTTCATTGTCAGGAAGAGAAAGACTCCTGCAAGAGGGGTGGAAAGCCCAGAGATAAAGTTTTCCCACATCTTATGCTTATCAAGACTGCTCCCCCTCCTATCATCAGGAATGAAAATATAAACATCTGCTTTAAGCATAATCACTGCAGTAAATTTCGCAGTGGCTGGTAGAGGGCCTTCAAATGTTTCTCATGAAAAGTGGAGCAAGACATAAACAAACTCCCTCTTGGTCAGCAACATGTCTCTTCTTCATCATTCCCACAGTGACTGAATTCCACCAGAGATCATTTCTGAGGCAGCAACTGTGCTGTGTGTCAGGTGATAAAAGTGAGAAAGAAGGAAGGGGAAAAAATAAGAAATACAGAAAGAGAGAGAGAGAGAGAGAGAGAGAGAGAGAGAGAGAGAGAGAGAGGATAGTGTGGATAACTATACTGCCAATTCCTGCTGTTCTATTTTGAAAAAAGTTAATATTTAAATTTTTTTCCTCTTTTCCTAATGTTTTATAATTTTCTGACTAATTTTGCATGCTTATATC
>PVKN010021550.1:0-15487 GCA_004027915.1 Capromys pilorides
AAAATCTACCTGAACAACTCATTTGATGTCTACTAAATGTTCTAAGTATGCTGAATAAACTGTCCTATCAATTCAGAAGAGACTTACCTACCCTTCTCTACCCACTTCCAAAAATTAAGCACCTGTGTTTGAAATTATATGTCTAGAATATTAAAGTCAGGTGATCCAAGAATACATGAATACTAAAGTTAGGTGATACAAGAAACACTGGTATCTCTGGACTTTTCAATAAGAATTTTAGTTTAACAGCATAAAAACAAACAAGAAATATTGGCAAAAGCATTTCTTGGATAGACTAAGACAGACAGCTTAGCATGAAGAACACATACTTAGAATTGAAAGGAGAAAAATACCAAAGTAGAATCTACTACATATTCTGGGAGGAAATAAAACACATGTATGTCATTCAGAAATGGACAAAAAACTGAGAGTAAACAGAGTAGGCAATAACCTCATTATTACTACTACTTTCTCACGCAAATTTCTTGAGGTCTTCGAATGAAATAACACAGCTGAACGTTCTTCGTTTTATTTCTATCTCCCTAACACAAAACAATCTAGCAGTATTATATACAACTCTTTCATTTCATGATTCTAGATCAGGATTTTAAATTTAATACACCAAAAAGTTAGAAGTGAGTCCAAAGTACTTGAGAATATAAGTCTCTCTTGTTTTGTTTACCACAACATATCACCTCTCTCTTTCAGTGTAATTACTTTTTGATAATCATATTTGCAAATCTATAGTGTCTCCAGTATAAATGAAATGTCCCAGACTTAAACTGAAAAACACCTATCTTATTTCTAAATGACTCATTTGCATACCCTCAGAGAAGCTGTTGCTGATCTCCAACACCCATTCTCACCTATTCCTTAGTGAGAAAACCTTAATTTTCAGCTCAGTACAAGGCCTCATGGAAGAGACTACATGTCCCTGCCTCCCTTGTGGCTATTCATAACCATGGCACCTTACGATGGCCAACAGCATGTAAACTTGAAAACTGTGTGGTTGCCCAAAGTATTCTGAAAGAGAGGAATTACATCCTTTTTCTCTTTCCTCTAAAGAAGTAATGGCTAAAGGTCCACTAGCAAATTTAGTTCATGTGGTTGACTACGTTAATTCTTGAGAGTGATTATATCAGATCTCTATTGACTATCACTAGGTTTGGGGTTTGGAAAAGGAAAAAATACCTCGTTTTAAACCAATATTAGTCTGGATTTTCTGTTATACTCAACTAAATTTGAAACGTCAAGTTGGGGGCCAAGAGAGTAGCTCAGTGGTAGAACATCTGCATAGCACGTGTGAGGCCTTGGGTATCGTCTCCAGCACAGCAAAAAAAATTAGATAGATAAAACAACACATTCACAATCTAAAAAGCCTTTTTCCAAATATCAACACTTAGATTTTTTTAAAGCCTATATGTTAAAGGATATGCTGAAAGTTCATTTTTATTATATTTAAGACACAGTACAGTATCTGCTCTTAGTCTAAAATAAAAAGCATTTATAAAGCCAAAGAGCAATTCACATCAAATAAGAGTCTTTGAAAGAATAAAAAGGCATCAGTGGTTATTGCCACAGTTCCCACGCACATACTTGGTCAAAGAAAAATTATAACACTTGCTCTTTAATGGAATAGTGATGACAGTACTGGAAAATACATTAAGCGCAAGTAGTTCTACACAAAGACGCAAAGGAAAGGGAACTGGGTTACTATTCTCATTAAAAGGGCATCTTTCATGGTCTCTTATTCTAACATTCTGTACCAGTCTTTTCTATTTTTAGAGTTTCATTTTTAACCTAACTTCCTGTGGAAAACAGGCTTACATCTTTCCTTACCCGATTCAAAAGTTTTTAATAACGTTTATTTGACAAAACAAGACATATAGATAGCAAGTTTTTAGGACCACTATGTAACAAAATAACTTCACAGATAGCAAGTGTTTTGCATATGCAAAACTATTTTCCTTAAAAAGAAAAAATATTCCACACTAAAATCTGAAGAGTTTCCACTACTCAAATCATGAACCACATGCAGTCTTTGGTTCTGAATAATTCTGAATCCAACAGCATTAACTTGGGAATCTTCCAAACTAAACTTACTGCTTTCTCGACTTCAGTATTTGGCTCATCTCTGTCCTTTGTAAGTTTGGGCACAATTCAGGTTTCAGGTTTCACTGATTCAGTAATGGAATCCTAGGATTTCTTTTTAGTAACATATACTGAAAATGCTTGCTATCACTAACATATTTCGTTAAGAATCTATTTTTAAGAAAATGCCTAAAACTTATACTTTAGACTTGTATATTCAGTTGAAAAATAAAAACCTCTGGAAATTTCCTTTAAAAAGTGTATCTAGCAAGCGCAGGGACCAGGGTTCAATCCCAGGCACCACATGCCTCATGGCATAGCAAGACCCTGTCTCAAAATAACCATACATGGTAGCATTTGCTTGCTATAATTGCAACACTTTGGGAAGATGAGGCAGGAGAATTACAAAGGGGATGTAGCTCAATGTAGAGCCCTTGGGTCAACCTCCATTTAAACATATGTGTGTGTGTGTGTGTGTGTGTGTGTGTGTGTGTGTGTTGTATGTGTATTTCACAAGAGATGACTTTTACCTTCTACAACTCAGTTAACGTGTTTATGAAACACTCTGAATGGTGCCCGCCTATAATTCCAGCACTTGGGAGGCTGAGGCAGGAGGATTGGAGCAAGTTCAAGACCAGCCTGGTCTACAAAAGTGAGCTCAAGGCCAGCCTGAACTGCATAGCAAGGTCCTGTGTCAAATAAATAAATAGATAGATAGATAGATAGACAGACAGACAGACAGACAGACAGACAGACAGACAGACAGATAGATAGATAAAAATAAAATAAAAAACACTCTAAAGCAATAGCTTATAATGCTTCTTCCATAAATTTTAACTTAGTCTGTTTCAACTAAAGCTATCAGAGTTATGAAGCACCAATCAGCAAAAGACCCAAGGCAGTGACTCACAAACTATACCATGTATTGGGACCAATGAGAAAGCTTGCTAAAACACAGTCAGCTGGTCCCCACCCCCGAAGATTCTGATTCAGGTCTGAAACAGGGTCCAAGAATTTGCATTCTGAACAAAGCCCCAAAAGATGTAGATGCCACTTGTCCAGGGACCATCCTAAGAGAACTAGTCACCTATACTAACTAAACACTATCAACAGAGGCAAAAGGAGCCAACAGAAAAAGTACACAGAATCCAATTCGGCATCAGTTTTGCCTTGAATACTTTTCAAAAGTAACTAATCTCTTTCAAAGTCCTCTCTAAAAAATCTGAACAATAATTACTGCTTATTTCACAACAATATTGGATTGGATTCAAGAGTACTTTAAAGTTTTTAATGGATCCTGAAGTAATGAAATCTAATACTATCCAAGTAATTCTCAGACTACTGATATGTTTCAGTGTCTGATATAAGGGGCTAGTAATAATGTCAAGCTTGTAGGTTCACTTGGTAGTTTGACTCCATCCCGCAGTTGCTAGTACTCCTGTCCAGCTACCTGAGAATACATGACAGGAAACGCCATGGATGATGGTTTTTGTCTGATGTAGTAGCTGTAAAGCCCCATGTACGACTAGCTTTTCAGGGGCAGTTTGTGACGGATTCATTGTCCAATGCTGGGAGTATGGGTGTGAGGGCTACACCTGCCCTAGAACAGGCAGCATGCACATAAGAGACAGAAAAGGGGCTTGAAGGCTTGTCTCTCATTCTCTCTTACTGCTTTCACTGCTTTCCAAAGCTACGAATTGATGCCCTCTGCCATGTGCCATCCTTCCTTGGCGCCAGCCAATTATGGACTAAAATCTCTTCAAACTGTGAACTACATAAACCTGTCCTCCTTAACCTTAAGTGTGTGGTATACTGTCTCAGCAATGAGAGAAAAGTAACTGAGACACCATGCTAAGGCTAAGTGTGCCTCTACACAAATCCACCACCGCTAATCCAAACTACTTTTTCTTACCACCAGGCTGCCTTTCAATGATTTTGAACCTAAAACTAAAGATGAGACCTTGCAACAAAACGTGTTTTAGAAATCTTGGAAATTCTTATCTCTTCACGTTATAAATATAATTTAAAAAATCACAGAAACAGAAATTGAGAGAAAGACAGCAAATTTTAAAACTTAATTAGTTGGTGACTTTTTTAATTTTTTAAAATCTTTTCTGCATTTATTTATTTGGAACATGAACTTGTTACACAGCTTGGATGTGTAATGATCTTCCTGTCTCAGCCTCTCCAGCTCTGGGATTACAGATGTGTGCCACCATGCCAGGTTTCAGTAGCCAGCACAGTGCACCCCAGGGTTCCAGGGCCAGTATGGCATGCAGTACCAAGGATCAAACTCAGGTCCTGGTGCTTACCAGGCAAGCACTTAGACTGCTGAGCTACCTGCGCAGCCCAGACACTGTTTTGAATATGTATGTTTTCTTCATCTTTAATGTAAGTTAAATGTAAGTATAAGATGCTCATAAACTAAAAAATTTATCAACTATCAACTGACAAAACAAAATATTCTAGGACAAAAAGTCCTTGAATAAGAGTATCAAATAAAGCTAGCAACGAACATTCTGTCAACAATACTTAACTTAGATGTTCAGAGAACCTATTACTAGATATTTTTCCACTTGAATGCACAGTAAAAGTAATTAATAAATCTGCTCTCAAGCCATCCATTCCATAATGCACAAACTCAAAAATGGAAAACTAGACTAAGAAGGGAAATATTACCAACACAGTACCAAATTCCACTGTATAACTTGTTATAAGTCTGAGCCCACATCTCCTCTAGCTCTCACCTCTAGCCTACAATGTGTTTTATTTATATTCTACATAGTCCTACTTACATCAAGAATCAAAGCAAGACGACCAAGAATGAAATCATGGAAGAGACAGCTACATCATCAGCATGCTGACTAAGTTTTTTCAAAATTCCAAGGGAATGTGCATGAAGAATGGATGACAGGCAGGGAGGATAAGAGCTGCTGGTTGGCTTAGGCAGAACTACACCAGCAAGACTCACCAAATAGAAGTGTGCGTGCGTGCGTGGCCAGCTCAGCCCATCCTGGGGGCAAGGCTGGCACTGCATGTGGTGCCAGGGATTGAACTGTGGTGCTTGCCTAAGCAGGCATTTTAGACCGCTAAGATATCCTGCCAGTCCCAAACACTAGTTTTTAAAAGGTAGGATGACTATACCTGATTAGAAAACCACTGCCGGTATATCATAAAAAGAATGAAATTTCTCTTTTATGACTCTTCTGGTTTGTGTCTAGATGATCCCCAAAAGCAGACAGAGGAGGCATCTTTTTAGAGGTGGCTAAATTAGAGCATGTGCCTGATTCACAGTGCAATGCTAGGGTTACGGGTGCCAAGGTAAATTACTAAATCAGTACACCGACTGGGCTGGCACCAATCCCAGTAGTGTGGATACAATACGAGGGACAGAAAGAGGCTTGCCTTCTTGTTACTGTGCGACAAGGTGGCTCTGTCCACCATGAACTGTTTTCCTCTGCAGTGCAGGTCTGCATGCTGTGCCACCTCTGCCTTGAAGTCAGCTCCTACAGACTGAGGCCTCTACAGACCATGAGCTAAGAAACACTTCCTCCCTTAACTTGTGGGTGTTGGGTCAAGTCCTCTCAGCAATGACACAGTAACTAAGAGCAGTCACTGAGAGCATCAAGCCTAAGGTGACCTAGAGAGCAACAGTAAAAGCAATAGCAATTCTGAAATGAAAACAAACATATCAAACTCAAAATTACATGTTTATACTGTCTGATGGGAGCTGCTGATTGCCCAGCAGTCTTGCACCCTACTCCAGTAGTTTGTCATCTGCAAAAAATGATGAGCAACCAAACAGGCTGCTGTGCTGTTTTTCAGATTATTCCTTCAGCCTACTAGAAGGGTTTAAAACATCAATTAACACATTTAAATATCATACATAATATTTCAACTAGTTCACCTCACAATAAAATTACTGGAAGAAATTAAAGATGAATATATTACCAACTTCAGTTACAAAATTACAAGTTTTGGGCTAAGCTGAACAGAAAGATGCAGTTACATAGTTTTCCATTTTCCAACAGGAAGCACTCATAATTGTTTACATAAACAATTTTCCTTGTAGACTCAGCAAAAAATTGTCCATCTACTGTATAAGCACCCTGTGGCATACTGAACAGCATTATTAACCAATTCATGACAATGTTCTAATTAAGCGTATGCATAAAAACAGTATAAAAACAAACTACAATTCAAGGGTAATGGAACACTACAAAAGTCTGGGATGATACAGTCCAAAACAATGACATTTTGCTTTGCCATAAAAAATTTTTAAATGTACACATAGAGGCTGGCCAGATAGCTCAGTGGATTGAAGTGCCTGCTTAGGCAAACGCAAGGACCTGGGTTCGATCCATGGTGTGCCTACTGGCCCCGACATGCTTAGATGGCAACTGAGACTAGGTGTGGTGGCATGTATGTGGGCCTGTAATACCAGGGGTTAGGAAGCTGAAAACATGAGGATCACTAGGAGTCGGATCTGTATACTGAGATCCTGCAGACCCTGTACTGAATACATTTTAAAAATAAATAAATATACATATCAACTTAATGTTGCTACCAGGACCATCATAGCACATTCTGGCAATCAGTGTACTAGAATCACTTGTAATTCACTGTTACCCTAAATTAAGTTTAAAATTAAGCTTTCTAACAAGGGTGTATAATACAGCTCTTATATGTGTTAAAGCAAGTGCCACATACAGGTATAACGATTAATAAAATAAAAGATAGGAGTAATTGGGCAACTAACACCTCTGATAATTACTATTAGTGGGAAGGAGCCTATTTTTCACTCTGCTTGTGGAATAAATTTAAATGTGTGTTTTAAAACCGGAGAAAAAGACTGCATGCAAATATTCACGCCAGCCCTCTGCAGAGGCGTTCAAATTAAAGTCTCTCCCTCCCGTACAGGAGCAATGGCAACCTGAAGAACTGGGGGCCCAAGGAGGACAAAAACTACTGTACATTTTCCTTGCTTAAACCACTCGGGGACGATAAAGACAACTCAGATTCCCCGACAGACTTTCAGCTGCAAGGTAGAACAGCAAAGCAAAGGGAGTCTCGCGTTTACATTCTCAGACCCAAATGGGGCACGGCAGGCAGCAAAGCGGAGCGGAAAGCTTGCGGCCGGTCAGCGAGCCGGGAAAACCGAAGGCAAGGGCTGCACGCGAAGCCCCGAATCAGAGGGAGCAGAAGTGACAGAAGAAGAAAGAAGGGGGGTCCTTTGAAAGAGTAGTAAAGAAAGACAGGAAATGAAAAGAGGAGTAGCGGAAGAGCTGTCTAAAAAAAAAAAAAAAAAAAATTGAGACGGAATCAAGAGAGAAAATAATGAACCGGAGCCACCGGGACCGGGGGAAACGAGACTGGGTAAGAAAGGCGGCGGAGCCAAGAAAGAAGCGGCGCGCTGCAGCTGCCTTCCCCAACCTTCGTGCCGCGGAGAAGGGACAAGCGGCGACCCCAGGCCACGGAGCGGGCCGCGCGGCCGCAGCCGCACCCCGGACGCGGGCGGCCGGTTACCTGGACAGGGAGTCCACGCTGGGCGGCCGCGCCACCGCGGACCGGGCGCCGAGGCTCTCGCAGCTCGAGCTCTTCTCCATGACGCGCCGGGCAGCGGAAGGAAAGCTGTCGCGGCCCGCACCGCTGCGCGCGGGACGGCCGTGGACAGCGAGCGGCGTGCAGGGCAGCGTCCTCACTCAGGCCAGCGCCGGCCGCCGAGGGAGACCGGAAGCGGCCATGTTGGCCCAGCCTGCCCCGCGCGCGGGAGCGGCCACTGCGCAGGCGCCGTCCCGCCCCTCCCGCCGCGCCCCGCCCCTCCCGCCGCGCACGCGCACTGCGGCTGCGGAGACTCGGGCGTCGCGGGTCAACCCTAGCGGCGTCGGTTGGGGGCTGGGGCATGGGGAGAGGCTGGGATGAGAGTAGGATGGAGGTTCGGGGGCGGGAAGTCTGCAGATGACGGTGAGAGCCGTAGAAGTTCAAGACCAGAAAGGGGCCAGAGTATATCCTGGAGCGGAAATGGTCGACGGAATGAGGTCAGGGAAGGGGTGACCGGAAGGTGTGCTAGGAGCGGGACTGGCTGTAGGGGTGGTGCGCGCCACTGTTGCCGCTCCCCCGCTGGCCACCTCTGTAGGAAGGTCACTGGGCACGAAGCTGGAAATGTCGGGCCTGCCGTGCCTTCAGTGATACAGGCGTGTGTAGCCTGAAAATGCTTATAGCAAAAGCATTTGTTCATTATTAATTGTTCACAGCAAGAAAGATAGGAGAGGAAATGGACCGGACACAAAGGCGCGCACACCAGTGCTCCTAAGTGCAGTCAGTGGTGTTGAAGAGAGGAAGGCCTTTCAGCGCTTCCCCTGCCCTTTAAAATTCCCTTGCGGAGCAGGAAGGGAGTGTGGAGAGACAGCTGTTGCAGGAGAACAGGAACTGGGTAAAGGGGAGATGCTTGTAAAGCCAGTAATTTTCTGCTGCAGAGGACACAGGAAGAATATAAAAAGGAATTTTTCTGATTGAGGCAGTCTCCCGTGTGGTGTATAAAACAGTATTTGGGAGCCGAGCGCGGTGGCGCGCACCTGTAATCCCAGCACTTGGGAGGCTGAGGCAGGAGGATCAGTGTCAGTTCGAGACCAGCCTGGGCTATAAAAGTAAGCTCAAGGCCAGCCTAAACTGCATAGTGAGACCCCGTCTCAAAAAGACAAAAAAAAAAAAAAATAAGTATTTGCACAAAAAGGCCCTCTAGAAACTTTCTTGCTAAGATAAATATGATTAGAGTAGGTGTCAATTTTTACTGTACAATTGAATTAAAAATGTAAACTATAGTGCAATGAAATATTAGCTCAAATAGGTTCCCAAAAAAACAAGCTCGCTCAGTTTTTTTTAGCGTAAGCTAGGAAAGGTATTAACGAACAAATATATGTTCAACCAGAGAGCTTAGCCCTTCTGTTCCATTTTCTAGGTTGGCAAGCCTGATTCTGTGGCTAAACTTACTCTGCTTGTGATCATTCCTTTGAAAGGAGCATAAGCATAGTGTTACGAGTTAGTTCCAGAAAAGCCCCCAAAACTCATGCGCCCAAAGCAGGGCTTCTGGAAACTGAGTGACAGTGGGCTTGCCGTACTCATCGGGAGATATGCCTGTATGAATGAGGAGTTGGGCATCCTTGGTTAGAGGGGAGGTGCTGGGACCCTGCTTCCTGGCCGCCAGCTATGCGCATTCTCCACTGGACCCTCCACCAGGCCCTTTGTGCCTTGGAGCCAGCCAGTAAGGGAAAGAACCAGCTGAAATTGTAAGCCTTCCTCTTTTAAGTTGTATGTAGTGGACATTTTGTCTCACTGACAGGAAAGTGACAGATGTGCATGTAACAGGTTGGTTTTGTCTACATAGTCGGCTAAGCTCGGTAGTTAGACCTATTGCTGTGATTCCCCACTGATTTACTACTTCACTGTTAACCCAGTTGTAACATATTTCAATACGAAAAAGAAAAGAATACTTCAGCTTGATCTGAAAGTTGCATTACTGAATTTTTCTGATATATTGGCTGCCATGCTGTATACCCCCCCAAAAAACAACTTGATTAGCACTACCTAGGAGATTAAGCCCAGGGCCTTTGATTGAGCTACATCCTCACCCTTCAAAAAAATATTTAGAGGTAGAGTGGTACTAACTTGCAAAACTGCCCAGATTTCCTTTGATTTGCTATTTTTTGCCTCAGCCTCTCAGAGTATTGGATTTATAGGAGCACACCACCAGACCCAACTTGTCTCACTGTGTATGAGACTATTTCATCCCGTCCTACATCAGATGAAATTTTGCTATCAACTAATTACAATCTGGGTCCATCTCTTACATTAAACAGTTAACTTTACTCTTCCCAAAAGTTATTTTTCTTCAACTAGGTCTGTGTTTCTCAGGCTTTTGTAGAAAAAAACTAGTGCCTTGTTTTTAATTTCCCTCAAATATATAATAAAAATCAATCACTAGAAAAATAAAGTTTAAGAACATATGTATATAAAATTTAAAGCACCAAAATTTTATATTTAATAGATACAGTGAACAATTCACAATAATTTCAGTCAACTGTAGTCAACCACACGCTGACAATATTAAATGGAAAAATTTAGAAATAATTCATAAGTTTTAAATTGTTCATCATGCTAAACAGCATAGGCTATCGTAGTTACCAGTATTACAGTGCATGTATTCAAAAAGCCCTGTTTCCATAGTAGTTAATGTTATGCCTTTGTCATTTTTCTTCCTTCATCTCACCATCTGAGCATTATATCATCACACATCATCCTTAGAAGAAGGGTAAGTACAGTATAATCAGATTTCTTGGAGAGATCACATTCATATAACTTTTATTCTAATGCATTGTAATAATCATTCTATGTTACTAGGTTATTGTCAATAACTTACTGCACCTAATTTTAAATTAATTTTTGTCAGAGTTGGTAGGAAAAAGTACCATATAAATAGGGTTTGGTACTACCAGTGTCTGAAATCTGTGCAAATTTTTTCTACAAGATTTGCATTTCCCAAATTGATTGCAACCTCATATACCTGTAAAATTCTTGTAAGGAATGTCTCTAAGCGTTCTTACTGTTAAATGCCTGTAAAAATAAAATGCGGTGTTGCACATTGACATACTCCCTGGAGTTATGATCCTATCAGGTACAACCTAAATGGCTGGAGATATAGCTCCATGGTATTGTTGGCCTTGCACACACACAGCCATAGGTTCCTTTCCACCTACCACACACACACAAAACAAGGTTTCTGCTCCTGGTGATGTGATGAACTAATACAGGCTGTCTTCTTCCCCACTCCATTATTGTGACTGCATAGGAACTAGAAAGAAATTGCTGGACCTGGAAAACTTACATAAGATCTGCAAGGAAATCTTCGAGAAGTGAAAGATTAGTGGAGCTTACTGAAGGATAAAGAGTAGCAATTTATATTGAAACTACAGGAAAATGTTTTAAATGTGTCTGTTTGATGTAGCTGCACATTACCAATGCTAGGTCGCTGCTTTCCAGGCACTTCAGGAAAGTGTCACCAGGATGAGAAAGTACAGTTGCCAGCTGGCGCGCGAGAACAACAGGAGCTACAGGAAGATGCCCAGGTCTGAGCTTGTCCTTTTCCCCAGACAACCTTATAACCATAGGCAGGCTTCTTGATTAGACCTGAGGGAGCCAGTTCTCATGTTGAACCACTCATTAGTCGGAAACACTCAGACATCAGCATCTTCCTGACTGCCAGAGAGACTGCTGCTCCAGGCTGCTCAAGTCCAGTTCGCAGTACCCGGATGAACACAGCCAACACTTTTCCTTCACTTGCTAAGATCAATATGAGGTTGGACTTGGAGTCTTTCTCTGGAACTTTTTAACCAACCACGGTGCTGGTATTACAAGGGGAACATATGCTGCCAAGAAAAAAGTTAAAAATATAAGAAAAATAGTTGTTATAAACACACACATGCAGGGCATGGGAAAAATGACAATTTAAAATATTCTACAGTTTTTAAAAGGACTAATTATTAAAAATGATATAAAACTCGTTGAAAAATTCAGAAGATGAGTTAAATGACAGTGGATTCAGTCAAAGAATAATTAGCTTGACACTCCAGCAAAACAGTGCTCTTGTAAAACACCAGGAGCAGACAGAGCAAAAAAGACATGGAACGAGTGAGGAACAAGTGTCAACGCTAACATACTGTGAGACTTAGCAGGAGGTAGAGAAAATATTTGAATAATAATTGTCTAAAATTCTCCCAGAGAAGGATGAGTGGCTACAAATAACGTAATAACGTTAACGGGGATTCCAACAGTGTGCACATATAAATTCCTTGCCTTTACATAAGAAAATAAAGAATAAGTCTGAATGAATGATATGAGGCAGAGACCACTGGACAGGCTTTTGTGAAGCCAACAGAGCATTCAGTCTAATACCTGGGTGCAGGCAGACAGAAGATAAAAGAATGTCCCAGGCTTCTTTATTGGGCTCAAAAGAAGGCAAGGGACATTAGGTGAGAAGGTCCTAGCAACATCAGTGGGAAAAGTTCTTTGTCTGGTGCCTTGGGTTTACATTTGGGGTGTCCAGTGTTAATTATGGGTGCTGCCAGTCATCCTGGTGCTTGGAAGATTCTATATGCTACCTTATCTCCTTTCGGGACATCTTATGTTAGCCTTGGACAACAGCTCCAGTGCCCACCAGGTTTTCTCTGAGAGAAAGGCTGCTGCTGACAAACAGCATAGGTGCTAGGAAAGTCCCACCCATGTCAAGTCTGACATAAAGAGGAAACCCTAGCCTGGGGAGATAGCTCAGCAGTCTAAGCACCTGCCTGGCAAGCGCAAGGACCTGACTTTGATCCCCAGTATCACATGCCTCGCAGACTACTGAAACCAGGTGTGATGGTACATGCCTGGAATCTGAGCACTAGGGAGGGTGAGACAGGAGGACCACTACAAATCTGAACTGCACAGCAGGACCTTGTATCTAATTAATTAACTAAAAAATTTTAAAAAGATGAAACCCTCAAAGTTCTAAAAGAAATCGCCATTTTAAAATGACAGGCAAAAACTTGACTTGGTGGTGCACACCTGTAACCCAGCACTTGGGAGGTTGTGGCACGAGGATTGCTCTAAATTAGAGACCGGCCTGGGCTTCAAAGTGAGCTCAAAACCAATCTGAACCTGCACAGTGAGACCCTGTCTCAAAAAGACCAAAAAAGGCCAGGGATAACTCGGCAGCATAAGTACCGCTTGACAAGTATAAGGTCCTGAGGGCGATCCCAGGGGAAAAACTATCCAATAGACATATCCCAACAGTAACACCAATTATGAGAATCTGATGAGGTTCGTGTCATGGGTTACCTATATAATTTTGAAGGAAACTCATTTCATGATTAAATTGTGAATAGAGCCTATCTGAGGCCTAGTCTCCTGTCTGTGAGCTGACCTGAGTATGCAAAACCAGAGCTCCATGTGCCTTGGGTCACAGCTGAGGCATCCTCCTCTGGTAGGCTGTGGTGCCGTAGAGCAAGACTACATCAGCTGAAGGCATCCTGTGTTTTTGAGAAGCCAGGAGTAACAACAAAATATTTACCAGGAAAGGACAAACTCCTCACTAACCTGCCATCTCCATTCACTGTCCTTATCAACATCAGATCCTCATTAAGGCAGCACTTGGAGTCATCTGAAGTGATCCTTATCAGTGTAAGATCCTCTCAGCATCAGCCCCTGTGCCCTCTTGAGTCGTCCAGTAAGCCCCTCGCCATTGTCTCCAATGTGAAGGAGCTCTGTAAGAGCTGCCTCCTGGCTGCCTCATGGCCTTTTGTTTCTGGTAAATGACTGGTCAACCAGTTGCCCTTTTGTGCCTCGCTTCCTGTGAGCTGTAACACTTTGCAGAAAGTCAGGGGCTCACTTCAAGGGTCCCTAGTAGGTTCATGCACAGCAAAGGAAACCACTGCCAGAGCGAAGAGACAGCCTACAACCTGGGAGAAACACTTTGCCAGCTATTCCTCAGACAACTGATACTCAAAAAGCATAAACAAAAAAATCAGACCTCCCAAATTTAAAGACCCAATTAAAAATGGTCATCTGAAATGTATAGAGACTTTCAGATAAAAAAAGCCAGTGAATATATGGAAAAATGTTCAATATCACTGGCCGTTCAAGAAAGGCAAATTAAAACCTAGATTCCATCTTACTCCACAAATGGCTCTCATCAAGAAATCAGCCAATAACAAATACTGGCAGGGCTACAGAAAGAAAGAAAGGGATATTTCTCCACTGTGGGTGGGAGCATAAATTGATACAACCACTATGGAAGTCAGTATCCTAAGAAAACCTAAAAAATAGAAATTCCATTTGACCCAGTGTTCTCCTTTAAGGTATCTTCCCCAAAGGGAGTTAATAGCATCGTATTATAGGGATGTGTACATACCCATATTTACACTGTTCAGTTTATAATAGCTAAATCTTAGAAGTGCACTACATGTCTATGAATAGACAAATGCATAAAGGAAATGTGGCATTTATATACAAGAGGGTACTACTCTGCCATAAAGAAGTATAAACTTCAGTCATTTGTGGGAAAATGGGTGCATCTTGAAACCTCAATGTTGAATGAAGTAAATAAGACCCACAAGCTTAAGAGGTGGGGAGGGGGGCAGGGAAAGATGCTGAAATCCAGCCCAGAAAATATACGTAATAGTGTCTTATATGTTTCATATGTTATTGGCTAATTACTCTGGTATTCAATCTGTATGTATGATAATTAACTTTATAAGGCATCTCAGTTACTCTTCTCTCATTGCTAGGACAAATACCTAACACTCAAAATAAAGGAAAGAAAAAAGGTTTATGTAGCTCACAGTTGCAAATGTTTCAGTCCATACTCAGCTGGCTCCAAGGAAAACTGGCAGAGGGCAGCAGGTCATGGCGGTAAAAGGCAGCAAAACAGCAAGAGCAAAAGGGAGAAATAACAGCAACAAGGGCAACAGAGCAAGTCTGTCTCCCTTGTGTTGCATTCTGGCCATCCACCCCAGGCTGGGTGTAGCACTCACACCCATAATCCCAGTGGATCATGAGTTAATAACAAACTCTAGAAGTCCGCCTCATGACTGCATGAGGCTTGGAGGGGACAACTAGACAGAAACCATGACGTACGGTAAATAAATGAATCTGATATGGGAAACACAAAAGAGGACGGAAGGCAGAGGGGGAAAGAAGTATGCTGCGTAATGTTGCAATGCCCTGCAGTGGAAATAATCACTATGCGCTGCCAGTGTGAACTAATGAAAGTGGGAAAAAGGAAAATGCAAAAAAAGAATATGATGGGCTCAGGGCATAGTACACCAGGCTATGGCAAATGAACTCAACCAGTCTGATAAAACTGGAAACAGATAAGTCACTAACATCACCCTCCTGTTCTTCTTCTCCAAAGTAGATCATAAAACTCTAGGAAAGATTTTCTAAGCTTCCCCTGAAACAAGTCATAAAACCTTTTGTGTTAGAGGTGTCCTCTTACTACCTACGTGCTTGGATGCTTTCATATATCTGGAAATGAAATGCTGCAGGGAAGAACTGAACAAAGAGACCTTGCTAAGTTTTCCTTATTATATATCTTCCGTGTGTGTGTGTGTGTGTGTGTGTGTGGGACAGGGTCTTGCTATGTCAGGCTGGCCTTGAACTTGCAGCAATCCTCCTACTTCAGCCTCTTGAGTGCTGAGATTGCAGGTGTGTGTTTCTGTGCCTGGCTTTTACATTATACCTTTTTTGGTCCTACCGTATTCTCTACAGCTATTCATCAAATCTAAAGTAAAAGTACACAAATTACCTCCTTTTTGTGTATGTCTTTATGTACTTGGCAAGGCTCCCATTTCACAAAAAAAAA
>PVKN010021551.1:0-15486 GCA_004027915.1 Capromys pilorides
TCATGACAATAAAATAAGCACAATGATACTGGTATTATAATGTATTTAACAGCCAGAATAGCATGGCTGATTCCATTTGGAAGTACATCTTAGAACATGTGCATATCTTTCCAGTCACCTTCCCGAGAAATGTGTACAATGACAGTTTATCACCTATTTCTTACCCATTTGGGAAGAATAAATGCATACAAGGACTTCTTCCTCCTAGATTTCTCTGGAGATGTTCTTTCTCAGTCTTCTCAATTCCCACACTGTGTCTAAATTGGATCTTTCTTGTCTATAATCAGGTAACAATCTATACACATTTCATTGGTTCCCCTTTAAGTCTCGACCATAAACTGTGCCCTTCTTTTGATTACCAACTGTACTTGGTACAGTGTCTGATGTAAAGTGAGAATTCAGTAACTGTAGACTGAATTGGTGCTGGTGAATGAGGCTGAGGGAGGCTGACATTTCCATGGGCCAGTGTTGCAAAAATTCCCTGTACTAAGGCTAGTTAATAGTTAATCCTCCAAATGTAGTCTGAAGACTGATTCACAGACCTTCAGGAATGTGTGTCCTTGAAGGGGTTAGAAAAATGTCAAGCTGTGCTTGACTGTTTATCTATTATATGATATTTTTCTTGTTTTATTTTCTTCATATGTCTCCTCTAGCAATAAACAGGGTCTCTCTTACCATGGCACCGGTACAGCACAAACCACAACTTTCACATATTGCTCCTACAAAGGGAACTGTACACATTTTCAAAACACAAAAGGGAAAAAAGTAGATGGAAGACATAGAAGTCATGAGCATTTTTTAAAGTTTCCAAAGATCCCTAGAGAAATCAACATTTGTAAAATTACTTTGAACTCCGACACTCAATAACTTTCTGAATGTTCTATACAATGACAAGTTCCACTTCCATAAAATCAGAAATATCTTTCTGGACTTATTTCATAAAAAAATACAATAAGGTTCATAAATGTCTCTGTGAGGTTTGAATGTAATAAAGTTCAGCTATAAAACATTTCATATGCAATAGACTTCTGCACCAAGTTGAAGTGCTGACTCTTTCATGGTTCTCCCTTTACAGCGTATAAGAAAAACATGTTAAAAATTTACAAATGCAATTAGACCACCCAAGGCCTTCTTTTATCCTCACTATAGATCAGGCTGAGGCAGATGACATTTGTGATCACTGCACCTGAGATACAATGAAAGAAAGCTCTTATAGCTCTGTTCCCAAAGGGCATTTAAAATCTACTCTTTTCTTGGCTATTTTCATTTGGTAGTGGACAGATATTCTCCAGCTGTTTCCTCTGCAGCCTCTCCTTCAGATCATAGTTTTTTTATGTGTGAACCAAGGAAGTAGGTTCCATTCATCCATCAAAAACTGCTTGTGTGTCTCGTCTTCATCCCAGCCTCAGTCCTACCATTGAATCTTCTACCCTGAGGTGCCCCAAGTGCATCAACACAGTTCTAAATGTGATTTCAATGTGCAGTTGGGCCTACATGTTGAAAGTATGTCTTTCCTAGAAATGGTCACAGAAGTCAACTGGAGAATCTCTTATTCTTTTCATGTTTCTGCAAGGCTAACAGGACTACATCTCTAAGGATTCTGAAGAAAACTGCAGAATGGCATGGAAAGCTCATGCTCCATTTTACTGAGGCTCTTGCTGAAATATCTTCATCCCACCCACTCTTCCTCTGACCACCCCGAGGAACAGTCCTCTTTATTATTAAAACATTCTTCTCTATTATTCTGTTTGCCTTCACCCTAGTTTATTCTTAGTAACTTTTACCATCCATTGTCATATTGATTCATTCCCATCTTTCTCTCCTCCCTGGCATGAAAGCAGGTGCTTTGTTTCACACACTTACAGCTGCATGCTCAGCGACTGCAGACATCTCTTGTTGCTCAAGAAACAGCTGTTGGCTTTAGCATAAAGGAAGACTGAACAAAAGAGTAGGGAATCATGGACAGGTGGTGTGGAGGAAGCCCAGGTTGTAGGGAGCCTCTTTCCAAGCCTGACTCACAGTCATGTACGTCTGCTTCCACTCATGCTATTTCCTCTGCCTATGATGTCCCAACTCCTGCAGAGGCACCTGTCCTTAACACCCAGGGCCAATGTCAACTTCTCTCGAGAGATCAGCAGGACCACAATAGAAGACCCAGGCAGGGGGCACTGGCTGACTGCCTGCTCCACTGTCACTCTCCACCTCTGGGCACCGGCGTGATGACTGTGCCTGTGGAGGTGAGCATGAGCATTTGCCATGCTGTGTGCCATGCTGAAATTCAGAAAAATCACTCAAATAATGGCAACGCGTAGTTATCCCCATGGTAGTGTGTGCTCAGTTGCTGTGATACACTACTTTATGAAGAAATCATTGAAAAAAGAGAGGTCCTGAAGACCAAGGAAACTCCAGTTTATTCAAGACGTTGGGGTGTCTGCTCTTCCCTAGGTGGCCTCTACACATGCTCCTTTTTAAGGATACCTTCCTGCTCTCCAAAGAAAGGGTTGATATTCTCTATATCTCAAATCAGAAGTAGTTCTTATGCCAAAGCAGAGACAGACAGTTTGAAAGTAGCTCTCCCACATGACATAAAATTATGGGCAACATGATCACTTAAAAATACCCGAATTCTAACAGGCTTCTGCTACTAAAAAAGAGGGCAAGGAATGAATGCTTTATTCTGTATCTATTCCCACATCCATTAAAAAGACAGCACATTCATTTCCAAAAATTCGAAAATGTTGGCTAAATAATGAAACAAAATTTTAGGATCAGACAGAACTCTGTCTGCTGCGTCCTTTTAACCAGTGCTCACACCTTCTGGAAACATCTCTTCTGAGCTGATACTCAGCTTCTCCCTGACTTCCTCAGTAAAGATGCCTCCTGCCCATTTGTCTTCAGTTACCCTCCCACATCCTTGAAGACACCACACAGCTGATACTCTGGTGTCTGCTATGACTTGTACCACTCTGAAAAAACAGCAATAAAAAATGTTCAAAAGTCTGACTTCCAGATGTTTTCTTCTAGAAAGAATGCTCTCTTGCGGGAGCTGTGCAAGTCAAAACCACATGCTCCAGCTCAGTGCCCCCACTACATCTTGTAATCCCAAGAAGAATTAACTAGGGGTTAATTCAACCTGTGCAGTGCTTTCAGAGAAAAAAAAATAACTCTCCCCCTATTTTTCAAGCTATTTACTTTCATGTGCTCTGGAATCTTTTTAATAACACTGCTTGAAAACCCAGTCTGTAAGCTGCCCTTGGCTCAAGAATGATTGAAGAATTTATAAACTGTTTTCTCTCTTGTCCTTGTAGCTGTTGCCAGGGGAAGCAAAAGTAGGCATTTGCAACTCAACACCATCGAGTCCCTGGCTCCTGAGATCCATGAGAAGTACCAGTCACCGTCACTGTCACCGTCACCTCTCACAGGGACGCTGTGAGAGGTGGGCTGAGGTTCTCTACTCTTGCAAATGCACCAGTGTGGCCCTCCTGAGCTGTCAGTGCTGTTGGTGGTCAGAGAGACTTCCAGGCCCAGGTACCAGTTCAGACAAAGCCAGTTCTGCTGTCTGCCAAGACTGCTCTGGAAAGTGCAGAAGGACAGACTGTCTTGGGAGGCTTCAGGTATTTC
Source organism: Capromys pilorides (assembly GCA_004027915.1). NCBI lineage: Eukaryota > Metazoa > Chordata > Mammalia > Rodentia > Capromyidae > Capromys > Capromys pilorides. The sequence continues at coordinate 3,622 of PVKN010021551.1, forward strand.
CTGCTGGTGGTGTCCAAGCGACGATGGCAATGACATGCTGTGCCCAGCTGAGGCCCTCAAGTAGTATATAACCCTGTCAGGGCAGCCCAGATGAATGCCCCAATTTAATCATCAAGTACTAGGGGTAGCATACAGGCATACAGGAGCTTGTAAATCATGAAAAATATAAGAGTTTCTGCCTGAGATCCTCATAGCATTTCTGACAACAGAACTTTAGCCATGCCTCCAAAAAGTAAAAGAATTCTCTTTAATCACATGCTCAGGATGATAAACTTGCATCTTGGGAAAGATTCAGGGGTGCGCTTACCACAGAGTGGTGCTGGTCGCTCCTATAGTCCTGGCTAATCCGCTCCCCTCTGCTCTTCTAGGTCATGTTCTACCACACTTTCAGGACCATCTATTGGTAGGAAAGGAGGCTGGGGCAGGGCTAGCAGCTGGGCTTGGGACAGGGTGGCAAATGTGGTCTGTCTTTCAGGTTCTCTGATTCCTTTTGTATTGCCAAGTTTTCATATTCCATCTTTACCTAAAATTGATCTAATAATTCTGATGATAAAGGTTCCTTGGAAACTTGGAAAATAAAAATGGGACATAGCTTTCTGATCTTCTCTCTGACAAAAAAAAAAGAAAAGCATATGCATTGAAGGGTGTGTACTGACCCTGTTCAAACTGAACAAACTCAGAGGTATCTAGGCTGCTAATGCTTTTTTGCCTGGCTTCGCCTTTCCTTAGGGGACAAAGGACTAATTTCCTCACCTATAAGAGTACCAACCCAGAGAGCTGAGGCTATTAAATCCCAATGTATTTTATTTAGTAGGGTAGAGAAAGAGTTTTGATGGCCCCCTAACATACAATTGAGTGTTGCTTGATGCTGGCCATATTTCAAAGGAAAGTACATGAATACTCTTACAGGACTAACACCACATTTTTGCATAAAAAAATATGGCACAATGTTAGGTGGGAGAACTTGAATGACCTGAATTATCCGGCCCATTCACTCCTGGCTCTTGATTATCTACGTTTATGTTTTATTCTCTGCTTACTTCATGCATACTGATTTTAACTGAAAAAAAAAAGAAAACTCGAAATGGCCAAAAACATAAATGAAATCTTTTGCTTCTTTTCTGTTTCCAGCAACAAAGTATAATCATGAACTTCCTTGGTGACACCCAGTAGAAGACATTGGAACTCAGGAAAGGAAAATCCCTGCTCTGTGAGTTGAAGCACAGCTGCAGACACAAGGACAAAAAAGAAAAATGAGGACAAAAGCTAAGGATACAGCGTTTTAAATAGTGACATTCTGGAATTATTTTTTTGTTTGCACAATTACAAAAAAAAACGTCTGCATGCTTATTGACAAAGACATCAAATCCAATTTCTCTTTCTCTTAGACATAGAAATAAATTCCATTTTCCAGCCTGCCTTGTAGTTGTAAGTTACCACATGGTAGAAAATTTAACCAATGGAATGTTAATAGAAGTGATGTTCACCTGCAATCCAGGTAATCTGTTCTCTCTCTCTCTCTCTCTCTCTCTCTCTCTCTCTCTCTCTCTCTCATCTCTCTCTCTCTCTCTCTGGGAAAGCTCTGGGGATAGTGGATGCAAAAGAGGTCAGATACTGAGACAGAGGAAGGTTGGGCTCTGCAGTGCTACTGGAATGCTTGGCCCAAAATGTCTAAGAGTTTCATGACCAAAAAGTAACTACTCATTACTTTGAGTCTTAGGCCATAAAAAAAATACCTCAACAACATTGATTCAAGAAAGATAAGCCACTAAAAACATTAACATTAACAGGGCTTTTTTGATAGATAAAGTATCAAATGGTTTTACCAGAAAATTTTGCCATGCATTCAAAATATGAACACTTTCAATCTTCACCTTCCTTTTATTCCAGGGAATCACAAAATGGGGAATAATGCTCCCCCATCATATTTTATGAAGCTAATATTAACATCTGTGGCAACATTTGACAAGGGGACTATAAGAAGAAAAAAATAATAATAATACTAGCCAATCTCTTCCAGGAACAGAGACAGAAAGATCCCAAGCAAATCATCTGAAAACTGAATCTAAATATAGAAAGTATAATATATTAGGATCAGTCAGGTGCTTTTTAGGAATGTTTCCTCTACGATAGCATGCTGAAAGCAAAACATATGGATGCATCTATGGGAAGTTGAAGGTCTGGGACAAAGGGCCCCTGGAAATTCTGACTGCTTCCATATATTTTCAGTGAATTAGATTAAAATGTTATTGAGTTGAAGATGGAGATACAGGAGCAAAGTCTAGAAGTTTAAGAGAAATGGGAGAGTAAAGGGAATACAGTATTGTTTTGTTGAGGGTCATTTGAGATCCATGCTAAAGGTTCTGGCTTGAGCAGTAAAGAAAAACATCATGTAAGGATGAGAAAGGAAGCAAACTCTAAACCACACACTATTTACAGATGATAGGATAGCTCTTACTGAAAACCCAAAAGATACCACAGCAACAGTGTATAAGTCATCTGGCTTTCTTTCCTATATCCACTGTATTATTACAAGCAAAGGAATTCTCTTTTAAAGGGAAGGGAGGACTTGCTTTGAGAAGGGAAATATGTAAGCCAACAAGCACAGTCTACATCTACATCTCTGACACAATAGTCCCAGGGATATTGCTATGTTAAAAAGATGAAACATTTCAGAAACATAACAAGATGTTTTCTCAACAGATGATGTTATCCTCTGTAGGGGGCCTTGGAGTACATCGTATGTGCCAGGAAATGTACCACACTGCCAGGCCTTAGAGAAGAAGCATGCAGCATCTCAATGACCCAACAGCAGCAGTTTGCCACCAGCCCACCTGCTCATCTTCATGCTCTGCCTACTGCTGAAGTCCTACATTAATGTATTATGTAATATATTAGAGTTTATTTGTTCTCCACATGCTTGTCTTATCTCTGAGTTGTTTCTGTTTGAGAAATACTGAACACTTTAAGTATGAGCTGGGGGGTATACATAATGGTATCTAAAATTTAGCTAGAAATTAAAGTTACAGTTTGGAGAGACTGTCAGGACTGACTATGAGGAAAGACAAGGCTGCCCTGGCAGAGAAAAGTGTGAAAATTGTGCTCTGGAAGCAACACGTGAAGTGTACAGAGAAATGAATTTGAGGATGATCAAGAACAAAAGAACTGTGAGTGCACTTGAAGACGTCACCTGAACCCCCACTTAATAAAGCCTGGTCATTTTAACAATGCCTCTCAGGAACCTGAGCCTTTCCTCTCCTCAGGAAAACCCCTTGGTCTGTAAGAGGGCTGGCTACACAAAGACCAAGAGCTGGATTCAGCAATGTGCCAAATCACACACCCCGAGAGACGGGCTTCAGGACTGCTGCAGGGCTGGCTCTGTGCCAGGAGTTTGGGTTTCACTCATTGGCTGCAAATCCATGCCCCTTCCCGATGGAATGCTGCTGATCTCTGACCTGCCCTCAATGCATAACTCAGGTCTCACTCACTGAAGTCTCACAGTAGATATTTGTGAATATTTGGACTCACAAATACAGACTCACAGGTCAGCTGCATAGTGTCTAAACGGACTCCGCAGAGTTTAGGCTATTCATTTTACAGAGGAAGCTAAGTCTGAAGAATCGCTCATTTGGCCAAGGTTGTATAGCACTTTAACAGTGGTTAAACAAATAGGTCTTAGGCTTCCAATGTACCATGTCCAGAATTAAGCTGTGTGTTTAGACAAGTTCAATTATCAGGCTGTTTCGGTTAATGACTCCCTAACATGAAATAAGTCTATGGGAAGGAAAAGCTGGGATGAGAAAAAGGACAAAAGAAAGAAGGGGAAAAGATATGTTATGTATATATGCACGATAATTTGGATAATTGTACTGCCTATTTCTGCTGGTCTTTTGAAAGGAGCAGTTAGTGCTATTTTTCTTTTTATTTTTTTCTCTTTAATTTCTTATAAATTTTTGTTATTGTTTTGTCCTTTAAATTAATTTTGCATTGTTTACATCTGGTAACCTAAACATTTAATTTGAAGATAATATGCAATACAGTCGCCATTGTCAAATTCCTATTACTTTTGAAATTTTGTATCATTTCTAAAGCATTTTTGTATGCTTTTCTTTAATTATTATTTTGTAGTTTTTAAAAAATAAAGAAGTAAAATATAAAGCGGAATAAGAATCCATTTACATTAACGGTAGTTTGTAACATAAATGAGATAAACAGTGCTAGGCGTTTGCATAACAGCTAGCTCATAGGGATATGGCTGTCATCAAAACAAAGTCTTAAGTTCTAATTCAGGAATCTTTCTATCCATCCATGATCCCTCCCTTACACATCGCTAAACTTGAACTTACAGAGGTGCTTCACATGGACAAACCATGACTGCAGCTTACAGTACATTCACACATTTATGTAATGACATCATTGATTATGATTTTGGAGGACCGTGTTGAGGTACCATGCTAAACAAGACCTGCTCAGCCTCCCTGATGGCAATAGGGGCTGGGTTTTGAACTTGTTCATGTTAGCCAGGAGCATGGTGGACTTGAAGGTTGTAGGGAGGCACAGGTAGACACCAAAGGCAAAAGATGGGATAGGAAATTCTTGCTTTAGTCTAGGTCTGGGGCAGCCAAGTTCTGCATGACCTTGAAGAGAATGGAAAATAAGGAAGGGTCAAATTAATAAATCAGGAATATATCTTTGACATATTGTTATAATTTTTTTACTTTGCTCATGAAATATTTGTTTTTTTGTGTGTACAGCAAGCAATTTACCTCCACAATTCTGAAACAGGGCTCACTCTGTACTGAAATTCAAGGAAAGTTCTTCTTCCTGCTAGTCCACAGGACAGATTCTGCAATGCACAGCAGGCCTCTCTGGTCCAGTCTCACACATAATCTGGGAAGGCAGGCCCTAAAAAAGCCTAGTCATAGGACAACAAAAATAGAGTCTGCTAGGCTAGGTTGCAGAAGGATCTGGGGCACGTGACAACAAGGAAAAGAGGGTGGGACTAAGCAAACAGAAAGACGCTTACCTTTTGTGGAAATATGAATTCAGCTGGGAATTTGGTTCTCTATTAGAATCCTCACTTGGCAAACTGGTTCAGGAGCTAAGACAATTTCATGTTCCTCAGCTGCCTTTGTCTTAGCTCTGTGTGCCAGGAAGACAGGCTGAATTACTGTTGCACTAAGGGCTACAGGCAGAAGTGTCCACTGGCCCACCAAGAGTTGTGCCTGGCCTGCCCACCCTGGCCTAATGATGGCCCTGCCTTTCCTCCAGTCCTGTGCTTCTCCCCCAGAAAGGGAGCAAGCTCCAGAAACTAGATCAAACACCAAAGTTTGCCAGTACTAAACTCTGTCTCACAGTGAAATAGACTGTAAACTTTCAGGACCTAACACAAAACTTTGCATCACCTCCTCCTTTGGGTGCTGTGAACTGTGCAGTATATTCTGCCCTGGAAACATCTAAAGTTATTTTTGTTTAAAAAAGAAAGTTGCATGGAGGAAAGTTTCATCTTATGCCTAGAAAAATAAGCTAAGAGCTACTCGAGCTCTCATGTTCTCTGCTTTCTCTCCTCTGCAATCCCAGGAGAAGGTCCCAACTCACCTTGAAGCCCAGGTAGATGCTAAAGAAGTGGTAAATTCTTTCCTAGGCTTTTACATTAGTGCCTATCATGAGGCCCACATGACCTTTCCTGCTGGCCTAGAGCCCATCACCTTCTAAGAGTTCCCGACGGTCAAACTGCACATTAAATCAGTGCACAGAACCTGTCATATAGCTGGAATCTGCATCTGGCCCAGGCTCCCCTATTTTCTACGTGACCTCAGTACATCACTTCATGTGATATTTATTGTTTGGACAACTCAGGATGTGGATATAGGTCCCTTTTGGCCCTAAAATTCTGTACAATAGAGACAGTGATAGGAGCAGTTTTCATTCACATCAGAAAAGATGTACAACTACAAGGGGAGCTATTTGAGATGGTGGTGGCCTCTGGCAGGACTACACTGAGAAATCTGGACCGTCAGCTGCTAGTGACCTCAGTGCCACTCACACACACCCAGACCCCCAGCAGGTGTGCACTGAGCCAACTTCAGCCCAGTATGAGGAGCAGAGGAGGTGCTCAGTGCCTTTGCTGCACTCTGGAGCCCTCCTTGCCCCCACTTTCTTTGCCACCGGCACCCATCCTGGGTTCACCATGTTCTCAACTTGGAGTATGGCAGAGACTGAGAGCACAGGTCTAGTCTCAAGTAGCATGGGCTGAAATTGCAATCTCATGATCTCACGTGTGACTCTACTGGATTCTTGGTGCAAATTACTTTAACCAAGTATAGTGTTTCAAAAAACATAAAACACAAGCCATAGCAAAAGCGTGTGTGATGCAGTGCATGCCTTAGTCCATACATCTATGCTCATGCACACCTACACCCACGTACAAACTTATACATGCACATAGTCATGTACATAGGAAAGTGTAACCACTTAACAGTTTGATTACCTAAATACGGAATGGCCAAAACTTGCATATTTTGTTATTTTTTATAAGATAACAAGTAATATAAAAATGACAGTTTTATGAAATTTATTCAACACAAGAAATGGCTGGTTGAAATGACACCTGCCTGAGCAACACTCAGCACATAAGCAAACTCACTACCAGAGTGACACACAACGGACACTGTTAAGCGGTTAATAAGACAACATTTTTACCCTTTATATGTTCTCAATACTGTTTGCTTCATTGACTACATTCTGTATAAAGTTTTGTACATGCTAGCCTTGACTCTGCGAATCAATTTTGTGGTACGCTAATGATTTGAGAATCATGTACTAAAAAATAAATAAAAATATTGAAAGAAACTCTGCCGTAGACTTTAGTTTTCTCATCCATAAAATAAGGATAAAAATAACATTATTTTTTTCACTGAGTTGTTGTGAGGAATAAAATTATCAGTATACAGGGATTTGTCTTGGAACATAGTGTAAGTACTCAGTGAATATTGTAGTTTCTGTCTAGTTGTCCTCCCAAAGCCTCATGTAGTCATGGGATGGCTTCTGAAGTTTATGATTGATTATTGTGGGTGTAGACACTGCACCTGCCCAGGGGCAGGGAATTTGCATCACACCATGAGGAGAAGAGAGAGGCTGGTTAGCTGCCTGAGCTGCTGCCACCCTCTTCGCTCTCTGCTCTTTGCTGCTGCCATGAAGGGTTGCTCTCTGCCACCCTGCCTTGGAGCCAGCTGAGTATGGACTGAAACCTCCAGTAATTGTAGGCTAAATAAACTTTTCCTTCCTTCTTTTTGTTTGTTGGGTATTTGTCCCAGCAATAAGAGAAGAGTAACTGAGACAGTGAATAACATGTGTTATTGTTATTCAAGGAAGGACAGTGGTAAGAAATAAACTTCCTCCTACCTCTTGTCCAAGAGGAAAACTTCCAGCAATCTTACCTCTGCTGAACCTAGGTCTGAATAAAATTGGTTTTCTCCCTGGGCACACATACCATGACAGAAAATGAAGCTGATCCTGAACTCCAGTCCTGCATGACAATAGATACTTGATGCAGCAGCAGCAGCAGCCATCTTGGTACCATGTGGCACCACCTGGAAAAGGAAGAGCCTGGGAAGGACCCGGGTTTTGATGATACGGCTACTTTGCTGATTCCAGTTCTATCATCCGAGGCTGTCTTTTTATTGAAATCAATAACTTCCCTTCATATTTAAACATTCTTAATACACAGTGGGTGGGTAACCCCCGTGCTGTCCGTTCTCCGCCAGTAGGAGGGATCCCCTGTTTAAACTGCCTTTAGCCTTCTGCAAATCAGCAGCCCCTGAGCCCTCACTTTGGAATTTGGAAAGCCGCAACCACAGGAATGTCTCCTACTACAGGAAATCCTCCATTGGTTCCTAAACCTTTTTCCTCCTGTTTCCCAGGCAAGACTCCCACTTAGCCATGGCCATGATGCTACTCTCAGGCTGCAGAGTCCATGAGCACAGCTCAGTGTGGGTAGCACAGCTGCCACTAGTCCTGGCAGCTGCCTGAATCTATACAGCAAGGAGAAGCCCGTGAGAGGCTCCTGCCTGCACTCTGTGGCTAAGAGAAGCAACTTGCATCTTCTCCAGTGCAGTGCAACTCAGCAAGTCAACAGCTGGCTGGCTCATTGACCTGCCATGACTTCTAGGTAGGGGTCCCAAGGGACTGGAAGGCAAGAAACAAGCAAGGTGCCCTGACACTAAAGTCAGAGCAAATGGATTTCCTCCCTCCTGGGCCCTTGGTTTGCACATGAGGGGCAGTATCTGAAGGCTGGCCCGAGGCATAAGTAGATGACAGCTTGGGACTGGGACCTTTCACCTGTTGCTAATGCCACGCAGGGTAGCCAAACCTTGTCTTTCTTTTCTTTCCCTTATGCGACAAGGGACTTATTCCCGCATTAGTCCAACTATACTAACTCAGTGATTCTGACACCCACGGATTGAACTGAATTTTTCCATATTCCAAAAAAACTGTGATAAGTATTGAGATGTTTTCTAAAAGGTGAACCTACAGATTTGCTTGATAAGAATTGGAGAGATGGAAACAAATATTTATTGATTGCCTACTGTCTATTGGGCATAGCGTATACTAAATTATTTCAATCATTCCTTATAAAATAATATATCCTCGCTGTTCTCATTTCATTTTGGAAACTTAAAGTAAAGGAATAACTTGTCCAAAATCATAAGCATTAGGACCTAATTTTGGGTTGCATTTTAGCGCCTATGAATACCACCAGGTTTTATTCTCTCTTGGGCTTAAGTCTTTGCTGAATCTTTTGGCTGCAGTAAGCAGATGTGTAGAATAAACAGGGACCAGACAAAGACTTGCTTCTGTTCTGATGGATTATTAAGTTGTTAAGTTATTTCTCTCACCTCCACATTCACCACATCACCCTCAGCTTTGTGATGCTGGGGCTGGGCCTCTAGAAAACACATTTCTGCTCTGTCAGTTTGGTTTCTTTCTGCTGTCAGTAGCCAGGAGACTGGAAGGGACTCACTTCTTGTTTTCATATGGGTTCTCTCAGCATCACCCTGATAGCATTTAGCCCTCTGTTCAGTTCTTTTGCTTTCAAACCCCTTAACTCCCTCCTCAATAACCACAACCACTGGGTGGCTCCTGTCCCCATTGTCATTTCTCTGCTCTGCTGTTCTATGCTCTGAGTTCCCAAGTGCCGCAGGCACCCAGCCCTCCTCCAGGTCTGTTTTCCTGCTCAGTGAAGCCATTTTTCAGGTTTCCACACCTGATCACAGGCAGGTTTCTTCTTGTTCCCTCAGACCAAGAAGTGGTCATTACTTCTTAAAATTCTACTCTGTGACATCTCAGAAGAGCTCGGTTGCATTTTGAGTGCTTTGATTCCTATTTTGACCTATCACTTATTAGAAATGTTGGTGGGAGTCTTTTCTGCACTGGCCTTTCTCTAACAATCTTCCTGTCTCCTGAAGAAAATGCTAAGCAATAGTCTAAGATTAAACAGCATGCAACTTCTGACATAACTGACCCCTTTAGGAATTTAAAAGCATCATCATTTGCCTCATATTCAGGGAAGACATACAGGAGTTTGTAAACAGCCAGCAATAGCTAAGGATTGAGGCGATGTGGTGGGGACTTTTACAAAGCAGACAAACTTTCACCCCAATTTTTTTGGTAAAGATTGGGGGCCCAAGTTGGCATCAAATTTAAATTATCTCCCACAAAAAGAGTTTTATTTCTCTATTCAAGATATAAGTCAAAAGGCCAATCAGTGCTAGTACTGTTCAAGAAAAAAAAAGTCTAAGTTTCTTTCCAAATGTACAATTGAGTTACTCTTCTCATTCACAAGAAGAGAGAATCACCACATGGCTTGTCCTGGCCAGTAAAACTGGAGCAACGGTAATAAACTAGTGAACTCTTAAAACTCATATTGTTCAATGCTAAAAGAAAACAAGCCAAAAAAAAGAGTAAAACCATGTAGAAGAAGCAGAAATTCATACTTCTGAGTCAAAGAAGCCAATCTGAGAGACTACCTACCGTCTAATCCCAGCTACATAACCTTCTGAAAATGCACAACTATGAAGACAGTAAAAGGCCATTGGTTTCTAGGAGGAGGTAATACAAGATATTTTTGAAAAATATAATGAGTACTCTAAATTTTAAAACTGTGTCTCAGGAATTTACACATTACAAGTCCCCTTCCAAAGATGCTACTCACTTCATATACACTTATCCCATTGTTCTGGCCACATTTTGAAGCAGTTCTCCGAGTCTTCTCTAGTGATTACCTGTGCCATCATGGATGCCTTGAGGGCCTGCCTTGATTCAAAGCACTTATTTTTACTGGTCACTTTTACTTTGGGAAAAAGTCAGAAGTCACACAGTGCTAGGTCCTGTATACAGGAGGGTGAGGACACACTGTGATGTTTGTGTTTGACAGAACTGCGCAAATGTTTAATCAATCACTTGTGATGAAAAATATGATTAATTAAAAAACATATTACAGCAACAGACACATTGTCACTAAGCTTGTGATAACCTTCCCTCTTGTTTCAAGCACACCTATACCATCATTCTGGGTGATATTTCTTTTATTATAATTTTTAAATGGTTTAAACATTCACTGTAATCTCTTTCACTGTATTTTTTATCATCCCTTATAGTGAGGAGGGGCAAATGCTTGCACTACAGGACATTGTTATGGCAGAGGAAATACTCTGTGTGAAATAACAACAGTGGACTCAGGACATTATGCATGTGTCATAATTCATAGAACCTAAACCAGAAAGAGTGAAGTCTAGTGTGGTGGGTGGAATTCACTCACCATGTATCAACATTTCTTGACTCATCCACTGTTACAGAGGAATGCACCTCACTTTTGCAACTTACTCATGGCCAGGGATCCTAGGAAGGGGGAATGAGTACATACATCTCTATGTTTTTTGGAGACCTAAAACTGATATAAAAAGTAAAGTCTATTTTAAGATAACAAAAGGAAAAGTAAGTGGGCTGGCAAGATGGCTTAGCGGTCTAAAGCACCAGCTTAGGCAACCGTAGGGACCTCAGTTCTATCCCTGGCACCAAATGCTGTGCCAGCCCCACCCCCAGGGCAGGCTGAGCCGGCCATAACATAAATAAATAAAATTTAAAAAGAGAGAATGCATATACAAATATTTAAATATACAAGAGTACACTAGATGTATAATCGTAGGCAGGTGTTATTTATGTGTTTGGTTATTTTTCTTATATCACTATTATGTTGTTCTCACCTCAGTTTTTACATACACAGAATGAATTAATGACTAACTATAATATAAAGATGGCCATGAAAATTAACAAATATTGTCATACACAATTACTTTATTTAATAAAATAATGAAGACTTGGTAAACAGAAGAATAAAGTTGTTGATCACATGAAGCAGCGAGGGAGATGTGTTACACAAGCCTGCAAGCTAGAATGATGGAAGTAGGAAAGAGAACAATGAGTCTCCAAGCTTTTGGTTCTACCAGGCTTCTGCCTTTGCCTTATTGCATTTTTAGTCATGAGTCTTGATCAGACAGTATTCTTGAAGTCACCAAAGTTTTTGTTAAATTTTCAAATTAAAAGGGACATTAATTTCTCCACATCAAGGGAGTTTTCCTCAAAAAATACAAAACAATAGTTTTTATTTCAAAATTGATCAACTTAATTTCTAAAGGCATAGAAGAGAATAATACTACAGATATATTTTTCTAAGTTGTATACATTCCAGCAAAAATAAAATTTATCCTTTTGGCAACCAACGTGTGAATTCAGCCACAATAAAATTATTACTATTTGCAGCAGTCAGAATAAACTATTGAAAAAAAATCGGTTCTCTGCATTTGT
>PVKN010021552.1:0-15496 GCA_004027915.1 Capromys pilorides
GTGTGCCTTAGCTGTGGTGATTATCACTAATGGAATCTTGTGGCTGGAGGGTGTGCAGGAAATAGGGGCAGGCCACACTCTTATCCCTGTGCCCTGCCTGGAAGCAGCCACTGTCCTCTTAAGGGACTGTAGCAGTCACTTTGCGTAACACATGTTTTGCCAGCAAATTTATTAGCCATCTTAGTGCTACATTCATTGAGAAAAAAAAATGTGGCTTTTAGGATACTTGGCTCCTAGGGGATGAACTTGAGTTCTCCAATCTTAAATGGGCTTCTTGGTTTAGAATAGGAGAAACCAAGCCACAAGTACCTCTGCTTATTACAGTGCATACAGTGTTTATTTCTGGTTTGTCTGATTACTAAGGCACCAGTGTAGACCCAGGGAGGGATACTTGATTTCAAAAACTTTCCTTTTTGCTTGTTTTTCCTTAAGACTTAAGATAAGGTCAAGCTTTGTAGTGTAGGCTGGCCTTGAACTTGGGACAATCCTGCCATAGCCTCTTGAGTGCTGGAATGACAGGTGTGCCATCATATCTAGTTTTTTTCTGATAAGGTCTCAACTGTGTCTAGTATAGGTTGGCCTTGAGCTCACTATGCAGACCAAGGTTATCCTGCTTTAGCACCCTTAATGCTGGATTCCAGGCATGCACTACCTTGTCTGGTTTCTTTCTACTTTCTTGAAGAGTTTTTGTCATCGAAAGAAGCTTTTCTGTTAAACACCTTATTGGTAGCCGGTGAAATGGTGGGAATATTTTAAATTTTATGTGATTGCTTGCTAACTAGGGTTTAAGCCAACTGCCTGTTTTTTAAAGAATTTTAGGCCCTAAGATTTGAAAGGACCACTGTTGGTTCATATGCTTTGGTTTATTTTCAGTCACTTAGGCTTTAGTTTAGTTTTTTAGTTGTAATTGAAAAATTCTATGCGTGGGGTGTGTGAAGTTTGTGGGAAAAGGTCGCAGCAGCCTATCCCTTTGCCCCTGCTCTTAGTCCCCATGGTGCCTCCTTAGATCTCTCCTGACTTCTATCCATACTCCTTTGCAGTTTGTAAAAATAATTAAAAACTGCACCTCATTTTCCAGCTTTGGGCATTATCTGTAGACTTGGTGTGTGCAGGTGAGAATTGAGTCTGCTCTTGTCCTCTGCAGGCGCCTGCTCCCTGGGGGAGTCATTAGCAGGGTTCCAGGGCAGAAGCCCTGGCTTTGGGGTCTCAAACAGACCAGACTTGGTCACCTGTCCCCAAATGGCAATCTAGAAAAGGCAGGCAGGAAGGGAGTTCAGTCAGCTTGGCCATGCTCTGATGCCCAGATGAAGAGGTTCAAGTCTGCCTTGGAGGGGCTTGCAGGAACTTTGGGGATCTGTAGAAACTCTGAGTAAAGGCAGGGGCTGGGGTTCCCATAGCTGGCTAGGAAGGGATGTGGCTCTTTGTGGTCTGATCGATGACTATCTTGGGACTGGTTCTGCCTGGTAACTCACAAGAAGGCCGAAGGGCTTGAGATGATGGTGTGTGTGTAGGTAGGTGTAGGAGGTAACCTCCTCTGCAAGGGGCTTTATCCTGGTGTGCAGTGGATCCAGGCAGCTGCAGGTTCAGGGCAGTGACTGGGAACCCGGGCTGTCTGGAGTGGGAGGCTGTCAAAGCTGGAGTTTGGCACTTGTAAAAGTCCTGGAAATTGCCTTAGATCTATCTTGTGTTTTCTCTCTGCAAGAGGGATTATATAGGCCAAGTAAATTTAGGGCTAGGAAACCTAGTATCCCTGGCTTTTAGGCAGATTCTTACCGTGGTTGACATTTGTGTGTACCCCAGGGGTCTGCCCCAAAGTGCTAAAATAATAGAGGCAGAGGTGGCAGATGCAGAAATGGAGACCAACAAACCAAGTGTTAATCCTTTTTTTTTTTGTATTTTAGGGAAGGGTCTACAGGGTCTCACTACTAGGTTGGACTTGTAGTAATCCACCTGTTTACAGTGTCCCAAGAGCCGGGGCATATCACCACGCCTGGTCTTAATATGCCACAGGGACAGGGCTGGCATGGCAGGCCCAGGGATCAAACCTCCAGGCCCTGCGCCTTCTTGCAGGTACCAAACGTTAATCCTGTTTTGAGTTCACTGGGCACTGTCATGGCTCCTGTCACTGTTATAGTCGCATGGTCCCTTGGCCAGTTACCTGTGTAGAGTGTGCATTACGGTGACTGCAGACAGCAGTCTGCAGCCCAGTCATTGTTAGTAAACACTTTTGGTTATCAGATCTTTTAAAGATGTATGTGATATAGCATACTTATAGCTCATTCCACCCACAATTCCACCCATTGGGCTTAGTCCATTGGAAACCCTTGAGTCTTGGTGCTGCCCCTGCCCATCCTGCTGCCTGCTGCTCGCGTCTCCTCTCTGGTGCTGCTCTCCTTTTTTTTTGTGGGACTGGGGTTCGACTCACAACCTTGCATTTGCCAGGCAGGCACTTGTGCCGTGGAGCTATCTCCCTGGCCCCTCCAGCTGAATTCTTATACGTGATATTTTTGTCTTTCTTTCTCTTGGTGTATGCCATGGTCTTGGTGTCTTATGTCTGGCAGCTCCTTCATATACATAGGTCACAGAGGACAGATTTCTTTAAAAGTTTGTTTTTAACCTTCCCTCAATATTTTGGCATGGCGTAAAATTCCAGTGGACATTGCTTTCTCCAGCAATTTGAAGGCGCTTCTGTCGCAGGGTGCAGTTGCAAAATGCGCCAAGCCCTGGCTTCTGTGCCCGCACCCGTTCCGGTTGTCTCAAGCCCAGTGGGGTCTGAGGTGTCCTGAAGATTCACAGTGATGCATCTTGGTGATTCTTTCCTGTCCTTTGTGACAAGTACTCAGCTGGGCGGCTCAGGCCTTTTGTGTTGATTTTTCTTTGGTGTGCTCCTCCATTTCTGTGTGCTCTCTGAAACTTCCTTGGATGTTCACCTTCCGGGCTGGTCCTCAGCCTTACCCTTGAAGCTGAGTTTCTGGGCAGCTATCTTAACTTTTTCCAACTCTTCTGTGAACATTTCATTTCTTCTCTTGCTTTTTAAAATCTGAGAACTCTTTGGTTCTCAAATATTGTGTTCTTTGCTTGTACTCTTGAAACACCTGCTTGTCTCCCTGCGTGATTCTCTTCCTGCCAGGCTCCACTTTGCCTTGTGTTGGCTTTGCTGTTTTTTCGTGATCAAGGACTCCCTCGCGTGTCCTCTTGTATTTGAGAGTGGGGGCTGCTGAGCCTGACTGTAACCTGCTAGCTGGGCACCTGTCCCCAGGAAGCCTTTTGGAGCCTTCTGCCTGCCTCCTCTGGACTGGTTCTTTCTGTGATGGTGTGCTCTTGGGCCGACACCTCTTCTCTGCCTGAAGCCTGTACCTATGTGAGTGGAGGACGAGAGGGTGCAGGTGGGTATTGGGGAGTGTGCCACTGCTTGTTCAGTGGTTTCCTTGTGTGGGGGAGGTGGGGTGCTGAGGGGCAGGGCAGGGTGACACTGTGTGTCATTGTCACCTCTTCCCCCCCCCCACCCCCCCCAATTCAGCCCAGCACTGCTGTATAAGGGCCTGCTGCTGCTGCTTTTGAGCTCTGGATTGAGCACTGTGAGCCAAGTTGGTTCTCTGCTTTGCCTACCCCTAGTTTAGGGTTGTCTTCTCTGGGTTGAGTGTGTCTCCCAAAGTGCATGTGCTGGGAACTTAATCCCCAAGTTTGTATCCTTATATCATTTGGCCTGGGATCTTCAGGGAGTAACGAGGGTTGATAGAGTCAAAGCTGTGGTCCCACAGTGGAAGGAGGAGATACCTGAGCTGATTTGCTCCTGCTGTCCGTGTGGGATGTGCTCTGCTGCAACAAGGCTGCAAGAAGGCCTTTGGGAGCCCTTGGAGCTGTGGGGGGGGGTGTAGGGCTGTAATTCATCTTGCACCGTGGGAGGCTGAGGCAGGAGGTTTGCAGGTTCGAGCCCAGGATGGGCAGTTCAGTGACATAGCAGCAGTTATTTTAAACAACCATTGTTTTGGAGGAGAATATTTCTTTTTCCGTTTTGAAACAGAGTGTTGGTATGTAGTTCAGGCTGGCCTTGAACTCACTGTGATCCTCTTGCCTCAGCCTCCCAAGTGCTGGGATTATAGGTGTGCACCAGCAAACCTGTCTCTTGGGGGAGAACTTTGAAACTAAAGTTGAGATGAAGAAGGGATGGCTCAGACATTTCCTTTAAAGTGGCAGATGCAGGGTCCCTGTCACATCTGTGGGATTGAGTGGGAATTTGAGAGTAAAAAGATGGGCAAGCACACGACTTGGGTGTTTCTGATCAGAAGGGATGCTTATTTTCCCATGTACGCCATTGTTTGCTGCCTTGGGTAGGTGGAAAGAGCCAGGATGCCTTTGAAAATACAGATCTTTAAAACCTGTGGCCCTGGGTGGGCAGCCTTGTGGGAAGTGGCCTGATTTCATGGAGTTCTGCTGCCACCATGAGTGAGGCCCAGGCTCTGTGGATGTGCCCTGCTCTCTGGCTACCTGGCTTTGCTTCTGCTTGATGCTGCTTTCCACCTGAGCTGCTGGGCTCTGAAGTAGCCAGTGTCTCTCCATGGACAGCAGCACTGTGGGAGGAGAGTCTGCTTAGCTCCCTTCAGACTGTGGCTCCAGATTCCTCAGCCCCCACCTGAGGCCCAGAACCAGCTTCCAGGCAACCTTAACTTCTGATATGCATATGCTTTTGAAAGAAGAGTGAATTCTTGTTCTGTCATCACTGTCTTCCTCATTGAGAAAAAGTCCTCTCAGTCTTCCTTTCTTTGGGGTGGAGTCCTCACCACCCCAAAGGCCCCTGGCTGAGCAAGATGCCTGGTTCTTGGGATGGTGCTCCTTATGCAGCCCTGGCCTACCTCAGACATTGCAATCCTCATGTCTCAGCCTCCTGAGTTCTGGAATTACAGGTGTGCACCACAATATCTGGCTTGGATGGTGCCCATTCTTGAGAATTGGCTACCTGATGCTGCTGAGGGTGTCCAGGACTCCTCTTTGATGGTGATCCACATGCACACAGGACATAGCTGCCTTTTTGCTGCTCACTCTGTGCCTGTGGTCTTGTGGGCATCTGCCAGGTTGTTAGGTTCTTGGGATTGATGCTTTGTGTTTGCTTGTTCCCCTCCTTCAGGAACCTTGCTCTAGCTTTAGTTTCACATTGCCTTGCTGAAATTTAGGGATGCGAGTATAGTTTTCCTTTTCCTCCACTCTCTCTGCCAAGTCCGTCTTGGGGGCTGGACTGGAGTTTGAGTGGCTTCTCTTTTTTGACTTGGAGGTGTTGCTCAGATTGTGCTACTTTTGAACTATGTTGTAGCAGGAATGACAGAAGTGCGTTATTGCCCAGCATGGGGCTGCTAGGCTCCACCTCGCAGCCTGTCTCCACCGCAGAGGTCTAATATGGAGACAACAACAATTTTCCAGCTGTGTTGCTGCCTCTGGTTCCACACTTTGAGAACCATTGAACTGGAAGATGTGAAGTCCCTTTGAATCCGTGTTGCTGTGCACTGTAGAACATGGGGTTGTTGCTCATTTGAGGAGTAGCTTGGGTGAAAATCAGTGCTTACAAAGCTACAGCCTATATTCCAGGGACTGACTTACGATCTAAGTTCAGCTCTGGGAGTTGAAGAGGCCTTGGTGTTGTAGAACTTGGAGCCTTTGCTACATTAGCAGGTTTTGCTGAATCTGTGGTGGAGGCAGAGGGAGATGGCTTATGCCTTTTTGATCTTGGAGCCTTACTTTTTGTGCATCTACCAAGACTTGAATTCTGTAGTTCTCTTGGGGATCTTCATTGACATGTGCTTGGCAAGCCCCTCAAGTGTAGTTTTCATTCTCTGGAAGACCCTGTGGTGGTGTCTGGTACTTTGTGACCTAATATAAATGCCAGCCTAAAAGTCAGGAGCATTCTGACAGCCAGCTTCCTCTTTGCTGCTCTTCAGTTCCCCATCCTTAACCCTCCCAGTCTGCTGCCTTATAGGTTAAGTACCATCCTGCGTCTTTGGGACCTGGCCCTCCTGCCATCCACTTATGACCCCCTTGGCAGGTGTTGAGTCAAGACTTTCAGCCCAGGATCCTGTGAGCTCTCAGGGCCTTTGGGGAAGCACACAGTAGGACACAGGCTTCCTGATCCTGGTGTGGGGGAATGACTGAGAGATGAAGTGACCACGGAGGCTTCCATTGAGGCAGTGATGGGCTATTTGCAGCTCAAAGGAATCTGTGGTAGTTCCACCCCATTGGTTAGATTGGTCTTGTCAGACTTTATTTGAGGATTTTTGAAGGGTGCTCCCCAGAGCGCATCAGAAGGCTTTCAAGGTTGGTTTCGCTTGTTAATACATGAGAAACCAGGAAGACATTTTCAAAATGCTAGTCTGAAATGGGTTGACTGTCAGGAAAGGTAGCTAAAAAGGTTTGGACTCAGTGCAGAGTTCTTGGTCTGTGTGAGGTGCAGTTGGTGACATTGCTGAGGTGCACATACCTAGTAGCATTGGTGCCTGGTCCCAGTGTGTACCCTCAAATCACCTGGGTAGCAGGGTCAGTAGCAGGTATGTGGGATGGAATGGTTTTTTCTTTCTAATTTTGTCTTTCTGAGACAAGATCTCACTATATAGTCCAAGTTAGACTCAAACTCGCTATATATCCCAGGCTAGCCTTGAACTGACAGCAATTCTCCTGCCTCAGCCTCCCAGGTGCTGGGATTACAGGGGTGCATCACCATACTCAGCAGCTTGATTCTCAGAGATACAACCCAGACTGTCTCTTGAATGTGCTCGTGTGTGGAGGAGGGAGCACAGTGGCCTCCTAAGGCTGGGCCTCAGAAGCCCCTGCACCCCTCTAATATAGGTGCACCACGGCCATCCACACGTGCCTGAGCCTTTCCATGTAATCTAACATTGTAACCAAGTAGCCTGAAAGGCTCCTTGTAGCACTTCTGGTTGGAAGTCACTTTTCATGTATGTATTTCCAAGGGGAAAAAGTTTACCCTTAGTGACCTGAAAGATAATTGGAGCGAAAATTTACTTAAGATGAAGATATTTTAAGCCTTTTAATAACAGCAGAAATCTTCAGTGTTCTTATACACAAACTATCACATAGTAGTTTCCTGATACATTAGCTATAGCTGTCAAGTCAGGCTTTTTGGAAATGCAGAAATGGTTCTTCTTGCCTTTTTCTTTATGTAGCAGAGTAGTGGTCATTCTGTTTGTGTCTGAGGATTTGCCATAGTGAGGTCTTGGAAACCCAGCGGCAGGGCCTACCATTGCTTATCTGCTGGGGCCGCCAGCCCTGTTTCCGATCCTGACCCTGCTGTCTGGGCATAGTGTATTAAAAATAATCTGAAATAGGGGTTTGAGTATTGGTGTAGAAATGGGAACTTTACCTAGTGCCAGTTGAGCAAATGCATGTATAATCCCACTAATTGAAGATGGGTGTGTTCTATTTTGCTTATTTTCTACTCACTGGGAGAAAGTACATTTGTGTCCAGGTATCTTTATATAACTGCAGGTGTAACCCAGGGGATTTTTACAGACTTTTCTGTTTCATAATGTATCATAAATACTGTTCCATATTTCCACACATTTTTTGTGGAATATTTATTTAGTTTTTTTTTTTTCCCCTTGGCCTCAAACTCAGTACATAGTCCAGGCTGTCCTCCCTCTCACCTTGATCCTCCTGCCTCATCCTTTCGAGTGCTGGGATTTCAGGTGTGCATCAGCCTACCTGGTTTAGTTACTTTTTAAAATTTATTTTTATTTATTGTATTTAGTTTTAGTGTATTTAGTTTTAATTTTAGTGTTTGTTTTAATGTATCTAGTACAGGGTGTACAGGATCTCACTACAAAGTCGGACTCGTAGGGATCCTCCCGTTTTCAGCCTTCCAAGTGCTGGGATTACAGGTACGCGCCACCACGCCCAGTCTTCCTCTTGAAAGCAGCCTTCATCTTTAGGTGCAAAGACCTCTAGCCAGGGTCACATTCCTGTGTGGCTGTGCTTATTAAAAGAATAATCCTGATGTTTCCTTTGGATTTGGAGCAAGAAAGAGTTACTTATCTTTCCCTTTCTGGAACAGTCACCATGTCCTTGGAAAGCAGGGTCATAGTTAATGAACTTTCCGTAGTTCATCGCTCTGCTTAGACTGATAAATGTGGTATTGTGTGTACTATACATTCAGAAGGGCTTCCTCCTCTTGGCCGCCCTATCTTTTAAGCAATGGTCACTGCACACACACACACACATACGTATACACACACACAAGAAGGGGTTCCACAAAGGAAAGACAACAGTGTCACTGCTTTGCCTCCTGTGCTCTGGGCGATGTACTGAAAGGCCAGTACAGGGGCTGTGAGAGACCAGCAGCCAGAATTCTGCCAGCTGAATTGTAGTTTAGTTGTCTTCCAAACAGAACTTTGTGATAAGCAATGTAGTTTTTTAAAAAAGTTTTTAGATCTTAGGTTTCTTTTTTTAAGATCTTGTGTTCGTTTTAAATATTTTGGTTTAATTAAAAGTTCTAAATGATACAGACGCTTCCAGGACTATGATGAAGGCACGCGGTGACTTACAGTTACTGCTCTGGATCAGTGTTCAAGCTAGCGTAGGACTCCTGTTTATGTTTTGAACTTCCTGCGGGAAGCCACGCTGGCCACCCTAAAATTGTGTGCTGTCTCTCTACCTCCATGCAGGGGTTGAGCCTAGGACCTTGCAGGTGAGCCCTGGGTTGAGCCTTGGGCCTTGCAAGCCCAGGGAAGCAGGCAAGGGATCTTCACTCAGCTGTACCTGCCCTGTTTGTTTTACTACCTTGTAGCGCCTGTGTTACGTCGTGGGGTGGTGGCCGTTGGTGTAGTACGTGCTTTGTACACGTTTTTCTTCCTGCACGAGATCTGTGGCGAGTGTAAGGCAGTACTAGCACTGGTGTGAAGTAGCATTGAAGACCAGATGTCCCTGGGCCCACTGTGCCCCTCTGGGTGCCTGCACACAGAAGTTCCTTGTTATCTCTGCTTCTGCTGTCAAATGGTTTTAGATTGGTTTAAATCTTGTGGTAGGACATTACTGCATTTGTTAGAGCCCATTTGCTTTTTTGTTTGTTTAAATTTTTCTTGCATGTATACTTGGTTTTTAGTTATTTACTTAGCAGATCGGAAAGGAACCTTGTTGAATTACAAATTAAAGGCAGCAGAAGACTTTAAGGTATGGTAGTGTTCTTTGCTAGTTTAAGCTTGAAACCTAAGAGTAGAACATGTGGCCATTTACTTAGTAGTGTTTTCTGAGACAGGAAAATTAGTGAGGAATATATAGTTCTATTTTTTTTTTTTTAATTTTATTTATTTATTTATTTGTGTGCTTGTTTCTTTATTTATTCATTTTGTGGCTGGCTCAGCCTGCCCTGGTGGTGGCGCTGGCGCAGCATGTGGTGCCAGGGATCGAACTGCAGTCCCCGCAGTTGCCTGAGCCCTCCTAAGCAGGCGCTTTAGACCACTGAACCATCTCTCCGGCCCATATAGTTCTATTTTGACTGGAGTTTATTTCCGTGGCCCAGAGGGAACTATCTTGGTCTTGTGGAGTTTGTGTTTGAAATCCCAAGGAAAAGGAATTCTGGTAAGTAAATGCCAATCTATCATTTCCAGTGCAAACTACGGTGCGAAGAGAGACAAAGATGCACCTGTAGTTGGTGGAGAGCTGAGTGGTCCTATGTCCAGTTGAAACAGTGGCTAAAGGGAACAGAGGCCCTTAACCCAGGGCTGAACCTGGGTTTTATTAATTGGTGAAGAGGGGAGGGGCTTGGGGATCAGTGATTGTGAGAGTGGCCAGAAGTACACAGCTGCTGTGAGCTGGGCTAGGTAGGAGGCCCAAGTGGGGAGGGGAGGCAGGCATGGGCAGGCAGACAGGCAGGCACAGAGACCACGACATGGAAGTAGGGCAAGGGCTGGCCATATTAGAGACAGTCTTTCTGGGAGAGCCGCCCCAGTCCTCCGTGAGGGCAATCGTGTGACAGTTTGCACAAAGAAGCAAAATTGTTCCTGTGTTAGAAAATTTAAAGGACAGGTAGTTTCCAGACACTGCAAATTGTTGCCTAGAAAGCCCAGTGTGTTTTCCTAGAGATGAGTTCCTGAGTGGCAGCTGTGAGGAGAGGTGAGACCAGCCTTTTCACTGAAGGCCTCACGGAACAGCTCTCAGAGTAGGGTCCTGCTTCCTAGAGTAGCAAGAGTTGAGGAGAAGAAAGGGCTTTCTGTACATTTTGTGTGTAGGATGGGGCTCACAGTGTCTCAGGGTTAGTGAGGATAGTGATTTGTGCAGATGTCAGAGGCTTGACAGTATCATCTTCCTTCAGTGTCCTCCTGCTGCCATGCGGTCTTTATATGACCCCCACTAGTGGGCTCAGTAGTTGTCGGTGAGAACTTGATTCCTCGGTTACAGAAGCAGCAGTCCACCTTATCAGAGGGAGGATGCCGTTGTCTAAACAGATCATTGCATAAGTTGCATACCAAGCCAAGAACAAACTCATAGTGTTATGTAGGGAATGGTGTTCAGAGTGGAAGCAGCAGCAGCTCCCTGGCATTGGGATTAGAAAGGCAGCTGCATGTCCAAGGGGCCTGTGGTCAGTGGCAGAGGCATGTCAGCAACGTGCATTGGGTGGGAGAGTGCCTTATGGGTGTCTGAGGTGTGGAAGGAGCAGAGTGGGTGAATTTAGGTGCCAGAGGATGCAGTTTGGAAATGAATAGAGAGAATGATGGCTGAGATCTGTTCCAGCAACATTTCTTTTAGGGAGAGAGAACCCAGGCAGATGAGAACATTCAAAAGCGTAGCCTTGAAGCAGTATGGAGTTTTCTGGTGCACATGAGAAGCTCATTTGCTGGCCTTGAGGGAAAGGAAGGAGGACAGGCAAGGAGTTGCTGTGGTGATGGGGCCAGGCCGGAGAGGCTGCGCGGTGCACACCTTGAGCTACAGCCTGCTTTGTGCTGATAATGAGATTCCTGAAGTGACATCTCCTTCCTCCTCTGTTCCTCCACCCCCGCTTCAAGATGCTGTGTAGCTCAGGCTGGCCGAGGATTTGTGGCAATCTTCCTGCCTCAGTCTCCCAAGTGCAGGGATTACAAAGGCTGTACCAGCTTCCCCACCTGCCCACTCACATGCCCTCCCTCCCTTTTTATTTTAAAATTATTTTGACTGAAGGATACCAGTCGTGCATTCCTGGGAAAGTCTGAATCTGCAGAATGAGATCAACAATGGATTTTGACCATTTGTGATTGCACAGGAGAGGTGGAGGCCGGTTGTCTGCTGTTGTCCAGGTGCAGTTGTGAGCTGACCCTGTCTTGAACTGCTGTGGCTTCCGTGGTTGGCTGGCGTGAGGAGCTACAGGCTTGGATGGATGGTGCAGGGTGAGGGAGGGGCGGATCTGGACTGCCACAGGGTGTGTGTGTGTGCAGGTGACTCGCTGTGAGATGCTGACTTGCCCATGTGCTGCAGATGCTGGGTGGGGAGAACAAATAGCCAGTCAGTTAGCTGTGTGACTGGAGCTCCAGGAAGAACCCAGGCGGGGGACTGGGGTGGTGACTTACCTGGGCCAGCAGGGCTGGCGGCCTCCTGGGAAGGGGTGTGACTGAGCAGCAGAAGCCAGCCTTTCAGGTCCTCCACCCTGCTAGTCATGGTGAGTCCTGTCAGAACCTGCTATCTGAAGTAACCCTTGGGCCCCAGCACTGGCCCTGGTGGAGGAGGATTCCATGGGGGACTCCTGTCCCTGGGAACAATTCTGGAGCTGTTGTCAAAAGCAGCATATAATTTCTTGAATGACAGGAGTTTCTTTTTAGAAAGGCTTATTAGTATGTCAGAGCTGCACATGCATATATTTTGAACTTAAACTTGCTGTGGAGTTTAATGGCTGTCACTCCTGAAGTAAGTCACACTGTAGCTTTCCAGTGAATCATGTAACCATTTAACCTGGATGTGACTTAAATGTCTGGGTCTCTGGTTACATCTGCAGAAATCTGGATAGTTGCCTCTAGATTTATGAAACTAAACAGGCTTTCATTTTAACTGCTTGGTGCAGCCAGGGGAGGTGGTGTGGTGTGACTGGCACTGCATAGAGTAAAGTGGGGGCTGTGTTTGCTCACAATGCAGAAAGGACCAGGCCAGGTTTCCAGCGCTCCTATCCTGGTGGCTCCAGGGGTCCTTGCTGGTGACGTGTTTATCTGGCAGGTGTTCCCTAGCTGGTGATAAAGGTGACCACTGAAGTATCTGCTTTCCTCATGTGTCCAAGAAAGGAGTGCCCTTTGTCAGTAGCCCTAGCACAGGTTCTTGAGGAGGTGCCACATGGCCTGGTTTGCATGGTGTCCCCCAACCTGGATCTGTAAAAAGCCCTGTGACAATATGAGGCTCTGGCCAGTCTGTGTTCCCTTACCTCCAGGCTGGAGAAGCCAGAGCAGGTGACTGACAGTTCTCCAGGTAGTAGGGAGACATCTGGAGGAAGCTCCTCAGGGGTGTCCTGGCCCGGAGTGGTTTGGCCAGCCGGGCCTGAGCAGTGGACTCAGTGTCCAGGGTGCTACCTGGAGGAAGCCAAGTATCTATGCAGGAGTGAGGGCCTAGCATGGGGAGGAAGCTTTTATTTGGAGCAAATCACTCAGTTGTCTTGAAAATTGGTTTCTGACTTGATTTTCTAGCATTAGGGCTGTGTGCTTCTTGAGGACGGCGGCAGTATCATTGGTCATCGCTGGCTAGGAAGGAGAGGGAGAACATGTGACAATGGGTCTTGCTGTTTGGGAAAAGCAGAACTCAGGGTTGTCAGCAGTGACGGCAGCTGGTTATGTAAGAGGCACATGTGGCTCCAATCAGGAGAGGAACGAGAAAAGACGGAAGCAGTGTATTTTGGGAGATCATGTTATTAAAATAATTTTCTGTAATAGGTGTACAACTTAAGCACTCTGAAATGCCCATTTAAGTGGGAAAGGATTTTGGAGTTTCTTCTAGGTGATTTGTTCCTAGTAATTTTACTCTGTAAGAGGCATGGTGTTTTGGACACTCAGGTTTGGAAAGGACAGTTTACTGTGGGGCCCTGTAGGCTAAATCATAGCTCTTGTTTTACTACTATTTTTGGCACAGTGGCCCATTTTAGGGCAGTGTATAGTAAATGAGTTTGGAAAGTAGGGGCTCTTTGGGAGTGGAGTAAGGAGGGCATACATTATTATTATTATTTTTAACTTTCTTTATATTATGGCTGGCTCAGCCTGCCCTGGGGTTGGAGCTGACACAGCATGTGGTGCCGGGGATTGAACTGCAGGTCCCTGTGATTGCCTAAGCTTGCCTAAGCAGGTGCTTTAGACCACTGAGCTATCTTGCCGGCCCAACATACGTTATTATTTTTGATAAGTGTTTTAAGGGCAGTTTTAGCTTTCCCAGAAATTAAGAAAGTTCTGAGATTCCCTTGTGCCTCTTACAGGTGTAGCCCTCCCTGCTGTGCTCTTGGCCTCCCCTCCCCAGGGCCTGTTTGTGTTGATCACTTGGTGAGCTGCATGGGGGCCTCACTGACACCAGGACTCACTCTGAGTGCACGTCCTCTGAGTTTGGATAGGTGGGTCGTGACATGTACCTGTGGTTACTGTATCCTGCAGAATAGTTTTACTGTCTGGATTCAGTGTGAATACCGTTATAGCCTGACTGGTTCTCTTAAGAGATTTGGGCAGAGACAGGCACCGTTTTATTTTTCTTGTTGGCCTCTTCAGTTTCTGACTGCACTGCTTAGGGGAGCTGGGACCCTCCTGCTCAGCAGAGTGCTGTTGGGTTCTCAGGGTCCCTCCACAGCCACCCAGCTATCAAGGAAGACTCTTAGAAGGGCAGTGCTGTGCGGCTCTTTTGTTTTTCTTTCCCTCACATTCCCTTGAGGCAGTCTCAAGCTGGGGTTCTCACTGGGCTTGGAACTGCCTCTGAGCAGCAGGTTTGCTTGTTTGTTTCTTTTTTTCTTTTCCTTCCTTCCTTCCTTCCTTCCTTCCTTCCTTCCTTCCTTCCTTCCTTCCTTCCTTCCTTCTCTCTCTTCTTTTTTTAAAAAAAAAATGTATTTACTTAGAATGCCAACAAAACAGTTGGTGCTCCTGTTTGTTTGCTGTGGGTTTCTTGTAGTCTCCCTCATGGTCCTTTCCTGGCCAGATCAGGTGATTGAAAGCCCTCTCCCAGAGCTGAGCTGGGACCCTGCCTGTGCCACCTCATGCTGTGCTTGCCTAGCTTACTGTGGCTACCAGCCTGCTTCTGGCCTGCATTAGTGCCTACGGTCTGAGTCCTTTCCTGACCCCATTCCTGCGTGAGCTGTCAGGAACTGTAGTGGGGACTACAATGTGGTGACCCCTAAGAATGCAAACGCTTTAAAAACAAAACTGAGCTATTTAGTTTTTTAAAATACTACAGAAATAGTGCGTGATTAATGGTAAAAAAGAAAAACCATTAAGCAGTACCGAATGGTGTGCTGTTATCCTCCAGGGATAGCATCTTGAGGGGAAGGACTTGGGTAGCCTTGACTGGAAGGGATTTCTTTCTGTCTTCCCTTTAGAAGGAAGGAAGTAATGGGAGCTGGGATTACAGGGTGGCATCACACCTATAATTCCAGCACTCTTTGGGAGGCTGAGACGGGAGGATCACTGTAAATCTGAGACCAGTTTCAGCTCCATAGTGAGTTCAAGGTCAGCCGGAACTGTATAGTAAGACCCTGCCTCAAAGCTGTTATGGTTTATGTATGTGTAAGTGTTCCTCCAAAGGCTAGTCATGGGGCCAGCTTCTAGAGTTTGTGATTGATTATTGTGGGTGTGGATTCTGCTTACCCTGGATTGGGACAGGTAATTTGCATTACAGTGTAAGGTGGGGAGAGAGGCTAGCTAGCTGCAAGAGTTGCGGTATACCATTCTCTTTGCTCTCTGATCTTTGCCATCACCGTGAACAATTGCTGTCTGCCATGTGCCACTCTGCTTGGAGCCAGCTGAGTATGAACTAAAACCTCCACTATGAGCAGAATAAACCTTTTCTTTTTTCTTTTTTGGTGTTGGCTATTTGTCCTAGCAATGAGAGAAGAGACCAAAGCAAAACAAACCTTCCTCCCAGAACTGGAGGGCAAGGATGGGGATGGCTTTTTTTAAAAAAAAAATATTTTATTTTATGTCATTGTTATTACTTTTTGTGGCCGGCTCAGCCCACCTGGGGGCAGGGCTGGTGCAGCAGGTGGTGCTGGAGATTGAACTATGGTCCTTTTCTAAGCTTGCCTAAATAGCCGCTTTAGATCACTGAGCTATCCTGCTGGCCCCAGGGATGGCTGTTTGATTTTTCTTTTTCCTTATTTTGGTGTTGCGTCAGAAATGCCACTGACATCTGACTGAAAGTTCTCAAGCGGTCCAGTTTCTGCTAATACTTAAGTGCTTTTTATACTGGTGGTGAGACACAATGCTCTTTCTTCCACAGAGTTACTGACTTGTCTGCTTTGGTCAGTGTGCTGTGTTAGGACACGCACAGCTAGCCCACTGTCCCCAAAAAGCAGCACAGA